>SEYY01021389.1:90000-105000 GCA_009176605.1 Armadillidium nasatum | reverse complement strand
AATAATAATAATAATAATAATAATAATAATAATAATAATAATAATAATTATAATATTCTGACTGTCCAGTTCTCTGAAAAGGAGCTTCTAAGGGAAAACGCTGTGGTTTCCTTTGAGCTTCAATTTTTAATACAAATATACTATTTTACTTCATTTATAAATATAATAAGTTATAATAAATTATTATTAATTAAAGTAGCAAAACTCTAGTAGTACTAATGAAAGTGGTTATTATGCTATGAACACTAACAGAAACTGTAATTATAATATCATTTACTACAATAATAATAATAATAATAATAATAACACTAATAACATTTGCTTCAATAATAATGATAATAATATTAATAACAAAATAATAAAATAATAATAATAATAATAATACTACTACTAATAATAATAATAATAATAATAATAATAATAATAATAATAATAATAATAATAATAATAATAATATAATAGCAACAATAACACTAATAGCAATAATAATAATATTTATAATAATATTAACAATAATAATTAAAATAACAATTATAATAACAATGATGATGCTGAAAATAATAGTAAAATAATAATAATAATAATAATAATAATAATAATAATAATAATAATAATAATAATAATAATAATAATAATAATAATAATAATAATAATAATAAAATAATAATAATAATAATAATAATAATAATAATAATAATAATAATAATAATAATAATAACAGTTAATACTATCAATATTATTCAAATTATGCATATTTTTAGTTATAATAATATTTACTATGAAATGAAAATACTAAAATAAGAATAGTAACAGTAATGGTAAAATACTACTACATCACACCAATGAGATTACTGATATTAATAAAAATAATTTTCATTAATAATAATAATAATAATAATAACAATAATAATAATAATAATATAATAATAATAAATAATAATAAAAATAATAATAATAAAAATAAAATAATAATAATAATAATAATAATAATAATAATAATAATATAATAATAATAATAATAATAATAATAATAACAACAATAATAATAAATTAATAATAATAATAAAAATAATATTAATAATAATGATATTTGCAATTATAAGGAAATATAATATTAGTGAATATTGTAGAACATCTGATTTTAATAATAATAATAATAATAATAATAATAATAATAATAATAATAATAATAATAATAATAATAATAATAATAATAAAAATAATAAATAATAATAATAATAATATAATAATAATAATAATAATAATAATAATAATAATAATAATATATAATAATAATAATAATAATAATAATAATAATAATAATAATAATAATAATAATAATAATAATAATAATAATAATAATATTTCAGGACGAATTTATTTACATTTGTTTAGTTTTCCGCTCATATGAGTTTATTGATCTTTCAATTTTAATATCATCCGGTATGTTTTTATAGAGTATGACTGAGGTGTTACTTACAGTTTGTCGGGCTTTAGTGAGTCTGTAGAAAGGACTTTTTAGGTTGGTGGTGTTTCGAAGGATTATTCCTCGTTCAGTTTGATTATTTAGATGGTTTGTTTTTAGTAATTCTCATGCATTATAGTTTATTATTGTTTATTACTTTGCGTATTTCCTTTAGGAGAGAGAGATTTATAAGGTGATCAAATTGCAGTATGTTAAGTTTTTTGAATAAAGGTAGTAGTGTATACCTATAAAAATCTCTGCCGCCACTGAGAAGCCATATGATTCGTTTTTGCATTGTTATGATTTGATATGTGTTTGTTTTGGGTGTTGTTCCATATACAAAGTGGCAGTAAATTTTGTGGAGGTGAATATGTACAAAGTATAATTTTCGGAATACATACAGTGGAATGGTTTTTGCTAATTTTACAAGAATTAATAATAATAATAATAATAATAATAATAATAATAATAATAATAATAATAATAATAATAATAATAATAATAATAATAATAATAATAATAATAATAATAATTTAAATTAACTAATAGACCAATATCTCGATAGTATTGATAAGCTTATTTCAGTAAGAAAATCAACCATCATACCAGATTTCCATGTTGTGCAGCGTACATTGTTTATATCACTTTTAAATGTTGTGTATTAAAATTATGATTTAGGTGAACGGCAAAATGTGGATATGTCATCAATCTCTCACTTACGATTTGTGTGAAATTTAAGCATTAATAATGTTTTAAGTATTCAACTGCCTCTAAGTTTTTGTTATAACTGATGAGAGAAGAATATGTTATACGATTATTATTATCATGTCTTCCGTTCAGTGAAGTCATTTAAATAGTCCAGAAGTTGTTTCGCTACATATATGTTAATAAAGAATTAATTGATCATTTCTCATTCCCTGATTAAGAATTTCTGGACTTTGTTATAGTTAAACTTGGAGATCAAAACAAGTTATTTGATCGTAACCCTATTTGATCAATGTGGATCGAAATTCTACTACAATTGACAATTATAAAAACAAAATAGGTCAGAAGGTAAAAAACCAAAAATCATTCTGATTGCTTTCTTTCTCATATGAAGACTTTTGGGTTTTACTCAAACAATAAAGAACACCTGAAAAATCTTAATCTTGTTTCATCAATTAGACTAGTTCAGCACTGTAATGAAGTTCTGTCCCAATATTAATAGATCTTCCTTCATAAACAGATGGCAAAAATATGGAAGTATCTCCACAATTTGAATGTGATATCAATGAAAATTTAAAATAACCTCTCTTTAATTTCGACACCTGAGAGGAATAATCAGCCTGAATCGAATGATTCCCAATCTCAAGACTTAAAAAAAGTTGGAAAATTTTCATCCTCAAAAACATACGAAAATCTACCTCATCCTGGGAAAATAATAATATTTTGTCGCTTAGGAAATACAATAAGAAACTGTTGCGATAACTTGGCACAGACTAAGTAAGAAATACATTTATAATTTAAAAGTACTTTTGATATACAATGGGTGCGACCCAACAAAATCCAAACTAATGAAGATTATACATTGGTACTCCAAAACAAACGTAACTATGTCTTGCTTCTCATTAAGAAAGAATTTATCTCAGCTCTTAATGGTCAATTTTTGCATACGGAATTAAAGAATTTCTAAAATATATAAAAAAGTTATGATGATGAAATTTGATTTTCTTAAATTCAAATGTAATTCAAGGCCTGAAAAATATCTACCTTGACAAAACGGAACAGTGATTGGTTCAGGCGCTTGAAGACATTGTTACGAAAGTTCCCTTCCAAGAACAGGGCAAGACCCTTGAGGTGTGAACTTTTATTTAAAAGAGAAAAGAAATAAAAGGTTTAGCATTATTTTTCTTCAACAAAGCAAAGTGGGTATACAAAATTTTGTCCTTTTAGCGCTTATGGATATAATCATACCAAAGCTGAGAATTGGGTAATGGAAATGTTTCCATGTAACAAAACTCTAAATTTAAAAGATGAAAGACGTACACAAAGCATTTATGGTTGGAGAATAATTTTTAATAACAACTTTCATTTCTTATTTAACTAATTAACACATTCTTCATTTTCGAAAATATTTAAAATATATATTTGTTAAGAAAGGGAAAAAAAATGTGACTCTACCAAAATGAAAATCTCAAAAAGAAAATTTTTAAGAAAGTTTGAAAACTTGAAGCGGTTTTGAATGCCTCTTTAAATCAGAACCATCAATTTACTTAAAATCGACTGAATTAGGGAATTTAGTATATATATATATATATATATATATATATATATATATATATATATATATATATATATATATATATATATATATATATATATATATATATATATATATATATATATATATATATATATATATATATATATATATATATATATATATATAGTATATATATATATATATATATATATATATATATATATATATATATATATATATATATATATATATATATATATATATATATATATATATATATATATATATATATATATATATATATATATATATATATATATATATATATATATATATATATATATATATATATATATATATATATATATATATATATATATATATATATATACTCAAGCACCTAATTAAACCCAAAAGATTATTTAAATTCAATATTTTTAAAGTAAATCCTAAAAAGGAATTGAATATCTTTAAAAAATTTTATTAAATATTTTTTTTTTTTTTTTATGTTTCTTTGCTTTTTTTAATAAATGTTCAGGAGGTAACAAACAGGTTCTTTATTCGGTTAAAATTATATATTACACGGACGGTATATATATATATATATATATATATATATATATATATATATATATATATATATATATATATATATATATATATATATATATATATATATATATATATATATATATATATATATATATATATATATATATATATATATATATATATATATATATATATATATATATATATATATATATATATATATATATATATATATATATATATATATATATATATATATATATATATATATATATATATATATATATATATATATATATATATATATATATATAATATATATATATATATATATATATATATATATATATATATATATATATATATATATATATATATATATATATATATATATATATATATATATATATATATATATATATATATATATATATATATATATATATATATATATATATATATATATATATATATATATATATATATATATATATATATATATATATATATATATATATATATATATATATATATATATATATATATATATATATATATATATATATATATATATATATATATATATATATATATATATATATATATATATATATATATATATATATATATATATATATATATATATATATATATATATATATATATATATATATATATATATATATATATATATATATATATATAATTGAGGAAAGAATTGATAAATTCTCGAGAGGGGTGAGGCAATTATACCCACTCTTGAGAAATAGACACGTGCCAAGGAGGGTGAAGGTGCTTGTATACACAACGATGCTCCGACCAATGCTCATGTATGGTTCGGAGGCATGGACATTAACAACCCGAACTAAAAGCAGGGTGGAGGCTGCAGAAATGAGGGTCCTTAGGTTGATAGTAGGAGTGAGCAGATGGGAGAGAAGGAGAAGTTCAGAAATTAGGGAGGAATTGGAAGTGGCGCCTATACTGGACTTGGTAGAGAGACAGCAGCTGAAGTGGTATGGACATGTCAGGAGGATGGATGGTGGGAGATACCCTGCCATATTTTATGACTGGCATCCTGAGGGGGAACGACCAGTGGGAAGACCGAGGAAGAGATGGAGGGATGGAGTGTCGGACGCCATTCTGAAGAGAGGACGCACCATTGCAGAAGTGGAAGAGGAGGAAGTATACCGGAACAGAGGCGTGTGGAGGGGCTTCGTAAATGACAGGGCGTTGCCCTAATCTTTGCGCTTGGTGAGAAAGGTGAGAAATATATATATATATATATAAATTTATTTATTTATTTTCCAGGATCTTATTGCGAACATGTATTTAAAATGTTTTGGCATTCTGTCAGGAATTTTATTTCTAGTGACATCATTTTGCAGCGCACAAAGACGTAAGCAGTAATAATAATAATAATAATAATAATAATAATAATAATAATAATAATAATAATAATAATAATAATAATAATAATAATATAGATAATATATATATATATATATATATATATATATATATATATATATATATATATATATATATATATATATATATATATATATATATATATATATATATATATATATATATATATATATATATATATATATATAGCTAAGGATTCAGATGCGTCAGTGGATCTTTTACCTACCATTTGCGGGCGAACTGCTGCTCAAGATAAAATAGCAAATGGATCTCCATCCCCAATAGGGGCATACCCATGGATGGCTGCTCTGGGATATACTGGTATATATATATATATATATATATATATATATATATATATATATATATATATATATATATATATATATATATATATATATATATATATATATATATATATATATATATATATATATATATATATATATATATATATATATATATATATATATATATATATATATATATATATATATATATATATATATATATATATATATATATATATATATATATATATATATATATATATATATATATATATATATATATATATATATATATATATATGTGTGTGTGTGTGTGTGTGTGTGTGTGTGTGTGTGTGTGTATCATAATAAGCAAATATTAAGATTACAGTATTAAAGTGGAGTCCTTATGTTTTATAAGTTTGGATCAGGAGACTTTACCTAATAAAATAAAACTCCATTATAAAACATATAAGATGAAGTAAACCTAAAAAATTCAATAAGCTTTTCTTTCATGAAGATTCAAAGCTACAGAGAAATGAATTTATTTGAGTAAATTGCCTACATAAAACAATATCTGTTTTCAATGTCGTCTTTCAGCAATCTCAGATGTCCAGAATAGTTTCTATTATCCTGCTTTTGTCCGACATTTATCTTCATAATGTTAGATTAGAAAATTTTTTATATTAGATTGCATCGAAAGGGTTTTTGATCATGATTTTAATACGCTTGAACAATGCAACAATATTGCAAGCTTTTAAGAAATATTTCAATTACTTATATATATATATATATATATATATATATATATATATATATATATATATATATATATATATATATATATATATATATATATATATATATATATATATATATATAATTGTCTATGGATTTCCACCAGTGTTGAGTAAATATTGGAAATCTGGTTGTTAATGGTCGACGTGTCCCGATTCACGGTGCTTAAAAGTGTGCAAGTCAAAGGAAGATGGGAAAACAAATAAAGAAAGTGTGTTCCAGACTATACCAATAGAGTACATATAAAATTGAGCATAGCGGTTAAGTCTTGGGTCGGAGAGTTGAAAAGTGAAAGGGTGAGACTGTGTAGGAATGCTTTGTCGCACGAATCCTTCATAATGGAGGATTATGCGACGTGAGAGTTCGGAAGAGCAGTGTCCGTTGTAATACCTCTTAAAAAAAAACAGGTTCGAGAAGATTATATAGAACTCGTTGAACTTACTTTTTCTTGGAGGATGTTCTTCTCGAGGTATATCATTCAGGATTCCAAGAGCCATTCATCATGCCAGATGGATAGCTAAAGCCATATATGGACTCAAAATTTTCCTTTTCCGAAATCAATTTAAAATCTCCTGAAATGAAATAAATATCTTTAGAGATATATGACTGTTCATTGTTTGTCTGTCCGTTAAGGCCTGGATTCGTTCGCCTATTGCGACAGAAGCTCCACTTCAACATCTGACGTTTCTATTAGACTTTTTAATTTGTATAAGGATATAAATGAGGGAATCTACAAATTAGCTTTGCAAATATTCTACAACCATTTATGGTATCTATTACCTGAATTAGCAGCCTTATCTTTATTTAACATAAATGTTTCAGTTCAAATAAAACTATCCGATTTTAGAAAAAAAATGAAAAATCCAGATGTTTCTGATGATAACACCTCAAGCCAAGGAGTTAGATAAATATCTCAATAAGGGCATAGATCTCTTCGTTAATGTGAAATCCAAAGAATTCTTTAAGCGATTTTCTATAAACACAAATTCCTGAGTACTCAGGATTACAAATTGTACTCAGACCTAAAATTTTAAACGATGTATCGGAACGAGGATAAATTATTGGAAGATTCTGACAAATTGATTATCAAAAATTAGGACGAAAAATAGATTAGTTTGAAAATAGTATTTGAATAAGGGTATATAGACGCCGACATCCTGATGTTAAGAAATCTGCAGGATTTGCGAAACTTTAAAGTACGAAATAGCATATCAAATTTTTCTATAGAAATAACATTTCCAAATATTATTAAAAATTTGTTTCAAATGAAATTTTAGGAAACAAAAATCTGTATCATATGTGACAATTCTAAGGTCTCTTGGAATGTTTGCGATAATTTATTATTTGCATCTGTAGCTAATGACCACCCTATATATATATATATATATATATATATATATATATATATATATATATATATATATATATATATATATATATATATATATATATATATATATATATATATATATATATATATATATATATATATATATATATATATATATATATATATATATATATATATATATATATATATATATATATATATATATATATATATATATATATATATATATATATATATATATATATATATATATATATATATATATATATATATATATATATATATATATATATATATATATATATATATATATATATATATATATATATATATATATATATATATATATATATATATATATATATATATATATATATATATATATATATATAAATAAAACCATGATATTTCATATTTGTTCAGTTGAAGGAAACAATACGCCGTCATTTCTATGCGCAGGAGCTATCATTAATTCAAAATATGTGTTAACAGCAGCGACCTGTTTGGGTCCAGAAAATCTAGGAAAAAGACGTTTGTAAGTATCCTTAGTCACAAAACTTTTCATGGTAGATTATCTTTTGGATGTGAAGAAATATAAAGCAAATTTTAATGACTTGTTTGAATAAGTTTGAAAAATACCCATTCCAGCAGAAGTTAATTGACGCTAGAATGGTGTCCTTGTAGCAACTAATCTCTGACCTTTTTCTTATTTCAATTTCGGGAAGAGAAGTATGGTATTTTTCCGTACTTCAAGAACTCAGTTCCTTATTCTCTTTACTCGACACAACCTTCCACCAACTATGAAATCTTTGAAATCACACAACTCAAACTTTTATCTATCCTTAATATTGAAAGTGTTTCTTTATCTCGTGATCTCTCTCATGATCTCTCTCGTGATCACATTAGTTCTCTTTCTAAACAAGCCTCTAAGGGAAAGATCCAATTTCAAAAAAAGTTTTTAAATTTTTGATAGATTTTTATGAAATTTGCTGAGTATATGCATTTCAACGCTATGAAAAACACCTTTATGGAGACAGGTTTTCCTGTATCCATAAAGGTTTGAAAATATCTTTAAAAATTTACCCTTGATAAAAATGCATAGAAGTGAAAAATGACTGGTCAAAATGACCTGAAAATTGAACTGTATATATTTTGATATCTGCTACAGAATAAAAGATATATGCCCTTGAATGCAGAACTGTAAAAATTTTTTTGGAAATTTTGGAAAATTTACCCTTCCGGAAAAAAATATATATAAAAAAAAAAATACAAGTAAGACTTTTTGTCATTTTTGGTAGGTGTATAGAGGAGGTACAGTACTACAACGTTCTCTCAATACATCATTCAATGCTATTGTTTTAGAGATATAGCCTTTAAAATTTTGACAGTTTAAAAAAAAATCAATATTTTAAAAACTTGAGAGGCTATATCTTAGAAAGAACTAATATCATTGAATGCTGCATACCTCTTCTATACACCTACCGAAGAGGAAGAAAGTTTTATGTCCAATTTTTTTTTTTTTTTTTTTTTTTTTTTTTTTTTTTTTTTTTTTTTTTTTTTTTGTCCGGATGGGTAAATTTTCCAAAATTTTTAAAGCAGTCGGACATTCAAGGGCATGTATCTTTTTTTTCTAAAGAAAATATCAATACTCACCAATATCGTTTGTAGCTATTGGAACTGTGAATATACAGTTAAATTTTCATTTTCAAATCATTTCGAAAGTGGTTAGCCCCGCAATTCACTTTTTTCTGGGGTAAATTTTTCCAAAAACTTAGAAACCGTTATAGATACAAAAAACTTCAAAAATCGAGTTTTTCTTAGATTTGAAATTAATCGATCGGTCAAGAATTAAAAAGTGATTTTGAAATTGAACTCTCCCCCTAAAAGGCTGGGTATTCTTAGCCGCCCTCGTTTCTTCACGCAAAACAAGTTGTTTATTTTTTATAGGGGTGTTGTTCACCCCGGTATAGGGTATGCTTCACACATCTGGGTTGGTTCCACTCATGCAACTCTTCCTGAGAAGATGGAGTCTAGAATTTTGGTCTTATCAACTCTTCTGCTCTTACTAATTCTCTCTAGTCTCTTTCTGCCCTCCGAATTTTTAACGGACACTCTTTTTCTTTTCTCTTAAGTCTCACACCTACTTCATTGAGAAGGGCTCGTGGGACACCCCTTTCTACACAGTTTCATCCTATCTCTGTTCAACTCTCTGAGCTCTAACTTAACCGCTATATTCAATCTGCATGTACTTTGCTAGTAAATTCTGAAACACACTCTCTTTATATGTTTTCTCAACTTCCTTTAACTTAAAGAGTTTTTACTAAACATTTGTCTACATTCAGATGAAAAAAATTGTATGGGGGCCTACTCTATGGCTGTGAGAACGGTTATCAGATTATCCATCTCTAATTCGATGTTTTCTTATATTTGTTTATGGGATCGATTTCGATTATATCTATGACCATTTGATTACAAATACGACTGTCTGCGATGCTGCTTATCTCAAATTGTATTATAATTACTACTTCTTTTTTTAAAGAAGTAAATTTCGCAAAAAGATTAAATTTATTTCTTTGTAATGATTTGCAATGGCCAAAATTTCAATTGTAGTTAGAAAGTCATTAATTTTATTTACTTCACTTTAATCCCCATTGTTTTCGATTTCTAATGGCTAAAATTTCACTTGTAGTAAGATAGTCATATATATATATATATATATATATATATATATATATATATATATATATATATATATATATATATATATATATATATATATATATATATATATATATATATATATATATATATATATATATATATATATATATATATGTACAGTATATCATGCATTTAACTATGAAGTTCAAAAGCATAATTTTAACAAAAAATGTTTATATAAAATAGAACTTTAAAATTTGTTAATGGTAAAAAATGTGATCCTAATTAAACATGCTCATTAATATATTTTTAATTACCAAAATACTGACCAAAAATTTCCATTTTGCGAAGCTGTGAAAAGAGCCCAAATTGACGCAGAATTTTTAGCTCGAGTTGAAAATAAAAATACAACACAATATGATATCTTTTAATACCATATAAGTTTTTAACTGTGTCACTTTATGCTGAGTAAACTTTAATAGATTTTGGATTTAAAAATTTTGTTTGGAAATTCCATTTTCCCATTTGTCAATGAAAAATTTGCTATTAAAAGGATTTCTATAATTCAGATCAGTGATACACCTTGGTGACTATGACTTAGCTACTGAAAGGGATTGCCAGCAAACACGTCTGGGTCCAAGGTGTTCTAAACCACATATTGTAGTTGGCGTCGAGGAAACATTCTCACATCTAGACTACAACTTAAGAGGAACGGCCTCCGATGATATAGCATTAATTCGACTAAATGTTACATTGAATTTTGAAGACAGTTCAGGTACAAATTCACTTTTACTTCTAATTCATATATATATATATATATATATATATATATATATATATATATATATATATATATATATATATATATATATATATATATATATATATATATATATATATATATATATATATATATATATATATATATATATATATATATATATATATATATATATATATATATATATATATATATATATATATATATATATATATATATATATATATATATATATATATATATATATATATATATATATATATATTATTTCTTTTTTAATTTCCTGCTATCACAATTTTATATATTTATTAACTTACTTATGTATATATAAATGCATTCATCTTCCTTTCTATTTATTCACAGCGACAATCGAACCAGTGTGTCTTCCACCAAAGGACTTCAATTTCAAGGCCTTCGCTGGAAACAGAACTCCTGTAGCAGCTGGTTGGGGTTTGACAGAACACGGAAAACGCAGTAACATTCTTCTCCAAGTTAACATTCCAATCGCTGACGATGCTTTGTGTAGAGAGAGATACAAGCAAAATTTCGTTGGCAATCAGGTTATTCATTTTAATATTAATTAATGAATCTGGGAATTTTAAATGTGTTAAAACAATTAGAACCAGTGAAAACGAGTCAAAACACAAATATTAAAATATTTATTTCATTAAAATAAAAAAAAAAAAAATTCTTTGCTATTATTAAATCGCAACTTAATAAGTAGGCAAATTAAAATTCTTTTCTTAATTCTTTAAATAATTTGATGAGTTTCGGAGTCTTTTTTTAGCTTTAAAATTTGGTTCTCAGTTGATTTTATTCATGACAAAACGTTTATTAGATTAAATCTTCGTTGACCTTCTCGTACCTTTCAAAGCAGCAAAGAACTGTCATAAAAAAATGGATCAAACACTCTCTGGAAGTTTATTTTATCATCTTACACTTTAATAATATATATATATATATATATATATATATATATATATATATATATATATATATATATATATATATATATATATATATATATATATATATATAGCAGCCCTGACCCTTCTAACTATCGACCTATAGCTCTCACTTGTGTTCTGTCTAAGATTTTTGAAACTCTCCTCAGCTCTCATTTCCTGGATCATTTGGAGTCTCATTCTCTTCTCTCAGATCACCAGTATGGGACTTCCGAATTTCTTGTGTGGTGGCGCTTGACATATCTAAGACTTTTGACCGGGTATGGCATGCGTCGCTGCTCTCCAAGCTCCCTTCCTTTGGATTTCCTCCTTCCCTTTACTTACTTTTGTCTAGCTTTCTCTCAGATCGCTCCATTTCAGCACTTGCAGATGGAGGGGCCTCTTCCTCCTTTTTTTGTCAACTGTGATGTTCCTCAGGGTGATGTTTTATCTCCAACCTTATTCTTACTTTTCATTAACGATCTTCTCAACTGCACTTCTGACTCTGTTCACTCTTATGCTGTTGACTCAACTTTACATTCTTCTACTCATTTCAAATCTGTTCCCTCTTTTGCTTCTAGAGTTGCTTCTCGTCTTCAACTTTCCGATTTTATTCTCGCCGATCTCAACTTCTTCTCATCTCCCTCTCAAAAACATCTCCCAACTTTCCTATCCTCTTCGATGGCTCTCGCGTCTCACCTGTAAATAACATTAGCATTCTTGGTCTAAACAAAAACAATAAACTGTTTTGGTAGCCACATATCACAATGGTTGTTAAAGCGGCCTCTGAGAAGCTGGGAATTCTGCTCAAATTGCGAGAATTTTTTTCCTTCTGAGCAGTTACTCCAAATATATAAGGGTCTTATTCGCCCTTGTATGGAGTACTGTTCTCACATCTGGGGGGCTCCGGTTCCTCCTCTCTTCTGGATAGGGATAAGCCTAAAACTAAAAGATTAAAAAACTGCTCCCTACTTTCAGACTGTTTTGACCCACTATCTCTGAGACGCACTCTTTAAATATCTCTTTTCTATAGGTACTACGATGGCAGTTGCTCAATTGAATTGGCCTCTCGCATTCCTCCACCATTGCGTTATCCTCGTTGCATAATGGGTGCCCTGCTTTCGCACGAATTTTGAGTGGATGTAGGAAACCCCAGGCTAGCCCGTTGTGGTGCCTCCTTCTTTCCAGCCACCTCTGTTCTGTGTAACTCTCTACTATCATCTATTTTTCATCCTGTATTTAATCTTCCACTCATCAAGGCTTCCGTCCTAGTACACCTGAGAGATGTGCGTTAGGTGTGTGTTTGAGTGAGTTTTCTTCCTTTGTGTGTGCACCATCCATGAAAAGGGCTCTCCCCGTGAGTGGTGGCGATCTGTATAATATATATATATATATATATATATATATATATATATATATATATATATATATATATATATATATATATATATATATCCTCCGGTGGGCAAAAGCCAGAGGCTTACCAATTTCAGCCAGAGTTGGGGAAATGTCAGAAATCGGGTAGTTAATAACCGACGTGACCGGATACATGGGGTTTAAAAGTGTGTAAGTCAAAGGAAGTTGGGAAAACAGAAAAAGGTAGGGTGTTCCAAACTTCACCAGTAGAGTATATGTAAGATTGTGGGTAGCCGTTAAGTCTGGTGTCGAAGAGTTGGGCAGAGAAAGGATGGGACTATGTAGAACGTCGTGTCGCACGAGATCTTCTCAATGGAGGAGGTATGAGACTTGAGAAGTCAGAAGAGGTGTTCGTTGTAATAGCGATAGTATAGAGAAAGGTACGCACGAATTCGAGAAGCAGAAAGAGATGGGAGAGAGTTAATATGTGCGAAATAGTTTATATGACGAAAAGACTTAGACTTCACCTTTTCGAAAAGAGCTGTATGCGTAGAACCACCCCAAATATGTGAGATGTATTCCAGACACTGGCAAACAACTCCCCTATACAGAGCAAACAAATGGAGGCGTAAAAAATCAAGAAGGAGCCTCAGAACACTCAACGTCTTAGAAGCTTGTTTAGAATGAGAAGTAATGTGATCCTTCCAAGAAAGATAACGAGAAAAAGAACACCTAAAGTATTGAGGATAGTGGAACGTTTAAGTGGTGTCTTTCCGGAGAAGATTTCTTAGTTATCTGGAAGGTTATGTCGAGTAGAAAGATGGAGGAATTGAGTTTTTGAGGCATTGAAGAGGACAGTGTTTTCTCTGCCCCAATTTGAAATGCAAGAAAGATCAAATGTCAGTTGCTCTACGGCCGCCCTTTTTGCATCAATTAAATGAAAGAATATGTCTTTCAAATTGAAAGAATATGTCTTTCAAATTGAAAGGAGTAATGAAGGGTGGAGTCATCGGCATAGGAGATAGGAGACGAAGTAACAGAGAGAAGGTCATTGATGAAATTAGAAAAAGAGTTAGGAAAAGTTAAAGTTGATATTTTTTTTTTGCAAAATTCCAGAAAATGCTGAAGGAAGAGGAACCAGAAAGATTATTGC
>SEYY01021389.1:70000-72500 GCA_009176605.1 Armadillidium nasatum | reverse complement strand
ATATATATATATATATATATATATATATATATATATATATATATATATATATATATATATATATATATATATATATATATATATATATATATATATATATATATATATATATATATATATATATATATATATATATATATATATATATATATATATATATATATATATATATATATATATATATATATATATATATATATAATATATATATATATATATATATATATATATATATATATATATATATATATATATATATATATATATATATATATATATATATATATATATATATATATATATATATATATATATATATATATATATATATATATATATATATATATATATATATATATATATATATATATATATATATATATATATATATATATATATATATATATATATATATATATATATATATATATATATATATATATATATATATATATATATATATATATATATATATATATATTAAATTTCTGAAAATATTTATTTTATATGATTTAAGAGAGCGACAAAATGTGATGATGTCATCGCTCCTTATAAGTCGTTGGGGATTTAAACACAAAGGATATGTTGCACAATCATCATTACCATGTATTTTGCTCGAAGAAAATATTGAAATAACCCAAAGTTGTTTCATTATATTTATGATAAATAAGAAATATATTATTATTACTGATTCCCTAAAGAAGGAATCTCTAACTTATATTAAAGTTAAACTTGGAAATCAGAACAAATGATTGAATAATCTCATTATTTGCTCAATTATTTTATTATCTGCTCAATTTGCTTTGAAATTTTACCATAAAAGAAAGAATATAGACTTGATAAAAGATTAAGATTCAGTAATTCAGTAATTAAATTGGAAACAAGACTTCCTCTCTGGCAGTCATTTAGGACTTCATTAAAAATAAAAATTTTGGGAATTATAAGTTCTTGAAAAATGACTTGAACTCTTTCAAGAGTTATTATGTCACAGGAATATCAAATTTCACTTTTAAGTCTTCTAAAGAATTTCCGTTATATCTTGATAACTTAGTGAATAGCAAGAACGGAGGTGGAGGTTTCTCCAAAGATATTTTTGCTGTTGTTTGAAAAGAAATTATTTTGACAATTCTCCTTTTAAGAAGTTATTTATGAAAAATTTAAAGTGCTCGCAAAAGTAAAAACAGATTTAGAAATTTAAGAAAATTAGCTATTACAGTTTTAAATTTTTATTAATTATTAATTTAAGTATAAATTCAAAACAGTTTAAAACTCTTAAATTTATTTCATTTCATGCAGAACTGATTGTTTCTCCCTTCTACTTCGGAAGGGGTAAAACATATATAAAAAATAAAAAAAAAATAAAAAATTAGTGTGACTCTGCCGAGATGTATATCTCTTAAATGAAATTTCTAAATTCAAAGCTTGAAAACTTTATAAAACTTGCGAATGGTTACTTAAATCAGAACACCCAATCAATATACCTGAAGCTCAGATATACCAGTGTTCAGAAGTGTAATCGTAAAAGAAAGAGTTCAAATGCTCGGTTACTTTAAATCGTGAACTGCATAAAATATTGAAAAACAATCGCTTTTGTCGTAAAAATATTATGAAGAAATTAAAAACCTACACTGTAAAACTGAGACGGTAAAATTTACGGTAATTTTCCGGCATTTTGCGGCTGCCAACTAAATACCGTAAAAAATACGGCCGTCGTTTTCTGATCAAAATACGGTCACGGTTTTCAGTATGGTAAAATACCGTAAAAAATACAGCCACCATTTTTTAATACAAATATGGTGACCGTTTTCGAAGCGGCAAATTTTAACTGTCCGTTTATCGTGCAAAAACGGTTACTGTATTTTTTACGGTAAAAAGTTGGCAGCTGCCAAATGCCGCAGATTACCGGAAATTTTACGGTCACAGTTTTCAACACGAAACTTTACAATTCATTAAAAATGTAAAAAAAATATATATACTATATATATATATTATATATATATATATATATATATATATATATATATATATATATATATATATATATATATATATATATATATATATATATATATATATATATATATATATATATATATATATATATATATAATATATATAAAGTAGGTTAGGTATATGACTAGCTTATCAAAATCAATTAAATATTTTGATCTTTAAATTCAACAGTGGAAAAATTGCAGTCTGAAATTTACAAAATATAGAAATATTAACTCATGAAACTGAAACTAAGAAAGAAATGTCACTTTGTAAGGTGGAACTAGCATCATCTTTTGTCATGTCTTTAAACACTTGTGGCAAACTTCTCCAGAAGATGTTTTTCATGGAAATTAAAAATATTTGTTTTACATAATTTCATAAATCCAAATATCTAAATTTGGAGCTGAATTCTTGTCTGAAACATCTGTCTCTCCAAATATGGGTTACAGACCAAATAATTACGTCATATTAATAAGAAAGACAAATTAATAACAGTTTAAGTATT
>SEYY01021389.1:40000-67500 GCA_009176605.1 Armadillidium nasatum | reverse complement strand
CCTCTGATTGTATATAATATATATATATATATATATGCGTGTGTGTGTGTGTGTGTGTGTGTGCTATTTTTGTATATGTATATGTAATCCAAATATAACTCAGAGTTTATTATGCCATTATTTTAGAGGTTTTGAAAAGACTGAACTAATATATTCTTTTATTATTATTTTATTAATAGTTAAAAAAGTTTCATATTGGCGCAAGAATGCTTTTATTCATATCCGTAAGTCATTTAATTAGATCTGTAGAAGTATTAAAAATGTCCTGAATTTTATTGCTCTCGTAGGAATTTAATTGTGGAAGGAAATCTTTTATATTTTTTTATATCCTTTCATTTTTCATTTTATAAAGTAAAGGTTTTGTGGATGCGAAATTTTGTGCCAAAACTGATCTTCTGCTGATGTGGATTTTTAATTTGCATATCCTCTCTGATGCTGATGGGTTAGAGTATTTTTATAATTGGTAAATGCTTCGCATATGTCGATGCAGATATGAGCGATATCACCAATGTAATGTGTAAATTTACATTATGATTGGCTACTTTAATGAGTGTTTTAAAATGTTGATATTTCGCCAATATAGTAACATTTATCTATAATAATAATAAAACTTTGATCAATTCAGCTGTAATAAAGTAGATTATAATTTTATGAAAAGAATTTTCTTGTCGGTATTTTGTTTCTATTTCATTTGTAATTTCTTATTCGACGATAAAATTCCATGGGTAATAATAGTCCAAATTTAACAAATAATCGTGGCCACATACTTTTGTAAGATGTAGCATCTATTTCAAATTCTATGTTAATGACTTCTTACCAATTTTATCACTTTCGTGCGTCACATTATACTTCGTTTAACTTGGTTTAATCTCTCGGTGTTTGAATAACGTTGTGAAGAAAGAAGATTCAGACAAGTTCATCTTAAAGACAGATGAAAGCTTGAGTATGGAAAATTTTGTTGAGTAGAAAGATTGAGGAGATGAGCTTTTAAGTCACCGAAAACAAAATGTTCTCACAACCCTAATTAGGAAAACGGAAAATATCAGAAGTCGTTGCTCCAAGACTAGCCTCCTAGAAGTAGTTATCTGCTGTTGAGAGGGTCGTCTTTCAATATGAAATAATACTAAAGGGTGGAATCGTTTTTTAACAAATATTCATGGAAAATACAAAGAGAAGAGAACCGAGAGTATGAGTGAAATAAGATCACCAGTAACATCTCTCTTTCAGAAGAGATAGGATTTGAATAATTTAGATGCTTCCAAATCTTCCAATTAATTAAAGGATAGATTTCAAAACTTTGGAGGTGACAGAGGTTAGGTCGATGGGACATTAGTTAGATAGTTGAGTGAGGTCTCCTCTCTGCGTAGAGAAGGAAGGAAGATAGATGCTGATTGGCAAATATGAAACTGTTTATCAAGGCAAGGGATAAGATCGGAAGCTCAAGTTTCGAGAACCACTGGAGGAACACAGTTGGGACCAAAGATAGATGCTGACAGGCAGATATGAAACTGTTTATCAAGGCAAGGGATAAGATCGGAAGCTCAAGTTTCGAGAACCACTGGAGGAACACAGTTGGGACCATACCCGTTTTTGTAAGTTGAGACGTACACTATTAAAAGCTTATTTGAATTCAGATATTAAGATAATAGTCATAAATTGAGTTACACTGAGTTGGAGAAGAATGAATGGCTGAAGGAATGAAATATTGGAATTCGAAGGAACTCTAGTAGAGGGTAAGAAAACAGTTAGGCTATCAGGAGAAAAGAGAGAAGTTATAAAAAGAGGGAAGTAAAATTTGAATTGACATTTTTTTGAAAATTTGCAGGAAAAACTTGAAGAAATGGAGCCGGAAAGTTTCTTTAAGGGGAAAATAATACTTAGTATCACAAATATATTATTACATGTTTCCGGAATAAAATATAAATTGTATGAGCTTCTCGAATTTGAATAATTCAGAAATTCACTACGATTGTTTACTTGCATCGTAAAGTATGATATTAAACGAATTTAAACTAATGTTTTTGAAATTTAGATGACGGGAAAGACAATAAAATATACCCAACTATCCCCGTAGGAATCTTCTCAGTTATGGAATTCGGCGTATACAGGGTGATCCCAATCTCCGAAGTAGTAGTTAGTAATAGTATGATAGAAAGTCCGACTATTTTGCAGCATAGTAGAGCTAAAAAAATTTATCGTCAAAGACTGAAATTGAATCAGTTGAAGAATTGAAGTGATAAAACATAATACAGATATAATATAATCAGAGGAAGAGCAGAAGTAGAAAGACTTTAACATCAGAAGGAGGTTTTGAAGTGTAAGAATAAGGTTGAGTAATTTTTTAGAAGAGCACGAATACAGATTTGGAGATGCACCATCTACTCAAGGTTATTATTAAAGCAGGTATGATAAGCATGTTCACAAGCTGTAACTGGGGAACTGCAGAAAAACAATTGATGGCTATGTTCATTAAAATTACTAAAAGTTTCAGAGAAAAAAGACAAAAAAATGTGATCTAATTTGGTTTAGGTTGTTGAAGAATTTAGGATAATCGGTAGAGATAGGGGATAAATAAACTGAACAGATTAATTTAAACGTATGTTTACAAGAGAATATAAACCATATTAAAAAAAATTAACCTATAAATAAATTAGAGACTACAGACACGAGACAAACGACGTACTTGCTCCCCAACGTACAAGATTCGAATCTACAGGAAAAAATAGAAAAGAATAGGTTTTCTACTGGGATGCTCATGCAGACATTTGAGTTTTGGTTAAGAATAGGGGAGGTTTAAAAGAAGAAAGGTGGTATTCATGAAAGTGGAAATTAGAATAAACACTGCTAATCTTGAAGAAATTAAAAATAGGAAAACCATTCATAAGGAAAAAACAATAAACATTCATATATATATATATATATATATATATATATATATATATATATATATATATATATATATATATATATATATATATATATATATATATATATATATATATATATATATATATATATATATATATATATATATATATATATATATATATATATATATATATATATATATATATATATATATATATATATATATATATATAAATACTGTATATTCAAATCTACAATGCAGGTTTTGACTCTTTATCTTCTCACCGGATTTAATCAGAATTTGACCTTTATGACCTTTCAGGGAGTAACGTCTTTTAGTGCTTAATATAGGCAAACATGATATAATATATATATATATATATATATATATATATATATATATATATATATATATATATATATATATATATATATATATATATATATATATATATATATATATATATATATATATATATATATATATATATATATATATATATATATATATATATATATATATATATATATATATATATATATATATATATATATATATATATATATATATATATATATATATATATATATATATATATATATATATATATATATATATATAATTTTGCAGAATCTTGTCATGAAAATGTATTTCAAATTATTTCGTATCCTTCTAGGAATTTTGTTTCTAATTTCATCGTTTTGCAGCGCACAAAGATGTGAGATAATAATAATAATAATAATAATAATAATAATAATAATAATAATAATAATAATAATAATAATAATAATAATAATAATAATAATAATAATAATAATAATAATAATAATAATAATAATAATAATAATAATAATAATAATAATAATAATAATAATAATAATAATAATAATATAATATAATAATATATATATATATATATATATATATATATATATATATATATATATATATATATATATATATATATATATATATATATATATATATATATATAGTTAGAGCATGCAACCCAGGCAGCCAATGTAAACTATTAAATACATGTCCTCAAATGGTGGACCTTATAATAAGCGGAAATCCTTCTAGTATTCAAATAGTTCGAAACAACATTTGTGATTTTATTGGAAGAAAGACCAAGGTAAGAAAGGATTTATTTTGAAATTTTTATTTAATATTAATAAATAAATAAATAAATAAAAAATAAAATTTATTTTATCAATCAATTTCTTTAATATTAATTTAGGGAAAAAATATTTTTAATATTAATATTTTATTTTATTTTATTTATTTATTTTTTTTTTTGAAATTTCGATTGAATGTTAAAAAAAAAAAAAATTGATCTCAATCACTCAATCAATAAATCAATGTTAATTTAAGGAAAATATTTTTTTCCAAATTTAATACATTTGATTTCTTTTCTTTTTTAAAAGTTTATGAATAATGATAAAAAAAAAAAGATAAAAATATAAAAAAAATAAAAAAAATCTTCTGTAATGAAGATCACATCATATTAATCCATTTTTGATTTTTTTATTGTATTTCTTTTGATCATTACAAAACATGTTTAGATATAAGTACATGCAAACATATTTTGGTATAAGGACATCCAAACATTCTTACATATAAGTACCTGCAAACGTTCTTTATACTCATTTATCAAAATAAATATATTAAATAAATAAATTTCTTAATATTTTAATTACGTTTTAAGAATAAAAGTTTAATAATAAACATAATACTATTAACATGATAATCCTAATCCTTATTCGAGTAAAATATAAAAATGTCAAAGTTTATCACTGATTATTCTTAATAATAATAATAATAATAATAATAATAATAATAATAATAATAATAATAATAATAATAATAATAATAATAATAATAATAATAATAATAATAATAATAATAATAATAATAATAATAATAATAATAATAATAATAATAATAATTAATAATAATAATAATAAAAAATAAATAAAAATAATTATAAAAATATAATAAAAATAATATATATATATATATATATATATATATATATATATATATATTATATATATATATATATATATATATATATATATATATATATATATATATTATAATATATATATATATATATATATATATATATATTATTTTTTTTTTTTTTTTTTTTTTTTTTTTTTTTTTTTTTTTTTTTTTTATTTTTCCAATTTAAGTTAATGTAGTTATAATTTCTGAAAAAGATTTAAAAACAAATAATTATAATTAAATGGATTGATTAAATGGAAAAGAATTTAATTTATTTCGTCTTTGTTTGTCTGATTTGGCTTTATTTTTATTGAGGCGTAATAATCAGATTTATCAGATCTAAAAATAAATCAATTGTAAATCATATAAATACATAAATATAATATATAATTTATATAATTTATATAATTTATATAATATATAATTTATAACTTTTAATTTATGTAATTTATATTTATAGGTCAATCCCGGAAAAAAAATTTTTTTAGCTATCACCTATCTGAACAGGCCCTATCATCTCGAACAAAAGTTTTTAGACTAAAAAAAAATTAAAAATAATAATAATAAAATAAATAAATAAATAAAAATTCAAAATTAAAACCCATTATGACGTTAGATGTAAAACATTCGGTACATATGAAGAAATAATTCATAATTTTGAAGAAATAAGGATTTGTATTGCTGAAAATAAAAATAGAAATAGCATATAATAAATATAAGGAATTGAAACGTCTGAAAATAAGAAATGTTTCTAAATTTAAGTTTGCCTTCAGGAAAAATTAAATCTTAGACTTGATTTCGACGCTGAGTATTTTTTTTATTTAAAGGTAAAGAAAAACTGAAACATTATTTTGAAAATGGAAATCTTTATTTTTCGCTTCAATGAATACACTCTGCCAATGAATTTCGAACGAATTTCGGTAAACCAGAATTTTATGTAGTTTTGTTATGAAAGTTCGAATATGAATTAAAATTAGAATTTATTAAATAATTAGGAATATTAAATGCGAATTTCCACATTTTGTGGAATGACTTTTCATATAAAATAAATAAAAAAAATTCATATCTCACGGGCTATCCTCCTATTCGAGGAGAGGAATTTTTCTAAATAGATTATGTTTGAGATCCACAAGCATGATCGATCCGGAGCCTTTAAACATTACTTTTCTAAGATGTTTTTAAAAAATGTGAATTTAGCTGTAAATCATTTATTCTCATTACTATCATTTATCATCATCATAGAATCATAAAATCAAAAATGAAGTTTAATAATGAAAAGTATCTCTAATGTGCCATACTTAAGGATATATTGATATGTTTTTCATCCCAGGAGGTTGGAACATTTTTAATTTAATGTTCTAGATGAGGTTACATGAAATGCATGAAATAAATTTGATTTTGACCAGTCTTCTTAATTAAAAAAAGTTTTGAAAGATTTAAAACAACTTGGAAACTTTCTTTTCACTTAAATTTCTTTTAATAAAACTTTTTAAGTGTTTCTTTCTTTCATTTTTTTAAATTAAATTTTTAAAATATATATATAATATATATAATATATATATATATATATATATATATATATATATATATATATATATATATATATATATATATATATATATATATATATATATATATATATATATATATATATATATATATATATATATATATATATATATATATATATATATATACTTATAGGTGTGCTGCCCAACAACCCTAAAATTAGTACAACAACAAAACCATCTGTATTCACAATTGGTCATCCATCTGAACCAGTGACGACCCTTTTACCTGCCAAATGTGGACGACCTGTTGCTGAAGATAAAATTATAAATGGAGCTCCTGCACCAGTAGGAGCATACCCATGGATCGCTGCCTTAGGATATACAGGTATAGTAGATTATTATGAAACTATATATATATATATATATATATATATATATATATATATATATATATATATATATATATATATATATATATATATATATATATATATATATATATATATATATATATATATATATATATATATATATATATATATATATATATATATATATATATATATATATATATATATATATATATATATATATATATATATATATATATATATATATATATATATATATATATATATATATATATATATATATATATATATATATATATATATATATATATATATATATATATATATATATATATATATAAAGAGGAAACTGTTAATGACGTTCTGTTTCTTAATTCTGTTTCTTCACATGGACAAAATGAACGTCATCATATCCTATTAGTCTAAAAAAAAATTTGATGACAACCTCACATACATTTTTCACCACCAAGAATTACGTTAAAAAAAAAAAAAAAAAAAAAAAAAAAAAAAAAAAAAAAAAAAAAAAAAAAAAAAAAGACAGGATTTCCTTCAAGAGTTATATAAGTACTCTTTAGTTTATAAAATCTTGATAATTAATATTTGAAAAGTTTTTACTTGAAGTTGGTTGGAATCTGTCTCCGGGTGAGATGCTTTCAAGAAATGTTTGCAATTATATGCACCATATATATATATATATATATATATATATATATATATATATATATATATATATATATATATATATATATATATATATATATATATATATATATATATATATATATATATATATATATATATATATATATATATATATATATATATATATATATATATATATATATATATATATATATATATATATATATATATATATATATATATATATATATATATATATATATATATATATATATATATATATATATATATATATATATATATATATATATATATATATATATATATATATATATATATATATATATATATATATATATATATATATATATATATATATATATATATATATATATATATATATATATATATATATATATATATATATATATATATATATATATATATATATATATATATATATATATATATATATATATATATATATATATATATATATATATATATATATATATATATATATATATATATATATATATATATATATATATATATATATATATATATATATATATATATATATATATATATATATATATATATATATCATTATCTCTGTATCAGTACTGCAAAACCTTTTAATATTCTTCTACCCCCTTGCCTCTTCCCTATCCTTAACTCCTTCCTCTAAAGGATTTTTTTTTTTTTTTACCTTAGGTCTTCTCTGTTGCTACAAAATATAGGTATTAAAGTTATATATCTTACGAATTCAATTTATTCAATATGTTATGCTTTTTGTTAATTCAATTCAATTCAATCCAAACAGTTTATTCATAAAAAAGTTCAATTAAAAGTTTGAACTATTACATACAAAAGGTCCTATACTGTTAAATACAATAATAAAAATAATAGGTAATAATAATAATAATAACAATAATAATAATGTCCAGTTCTCTGAAAAGGGGCTGCTAGGGGAAAACACTGCCGTTTCCTTTGAGCCCCAAAGTTTAATACATGTAAATTTGATAATTACATGTTAGGATAGGTTACTTCCAGGTTAATGATTCTTAGCTTGAAGAAAACTGTCTTCCTTTGTGCTAATTATTCTTAAAGTCGTTAGATCTCTCCTAGAACATATATGTAATCTATTACTCTTTGGTTGATATCGTTAAACTCTGTTTTAAAGCATTAAAGGTCCGAAAATTACAAGATATAAGGTGAGGTGAAAGAATCTAATATTTAGAAGAAAATATTGATCATTTTGTCATTGATTAAAGTTTATATTACCTTCTTCACTAAAATGTAATTCAATAAGTACTTCTTGTATATTGTCACTTGCAGACACTATATCTTGTGTGAATGGATCCAATAAGGGCTTACTTCGTGTGTAAACTTATTAAAATAATATTCTTTCCATATCTGCTTTCAACTATCTCAAAAGTTCAAAACATTTTCTATTTTCATCCTCATGTTACGTATTCAGTGATTTCTATTAACTTTGGCTTATTATAAAATTCTTTTTATTTGCTTCAAAAGAGACCCAGTTTTTCAGTAATGCTTTTAATGTATTATTACAATTCATCAATGTGAAAAACTTTTTATTGAACTAACGTCATATTTCCATTATCTTTACAAAAAATTAAAAACCAGATTAATTGTTATTACTTTTTGTGTGAAATTTATATTATATATATATATATATATATATATATATATATATATATATATATATATATATATATATATATATATATATATATATATATATATATATATATATATATATATATATATATATATATATATATATATATATATATATATATATATATATATATATATATATATATATATATATATATATATATATATATATATATATATATATATATATATATATATATATATATATATATATATATATATATATATATATATATATATATATATATATATATATATATATATATATATATATATATATATATATATATATATATATATATATATATATATATATATATATATATATATATATATATATATATATATATATATATATATATATATATATATATATATATTATAAACCTTGCTATTTCCTATTTGTTTAGAACCTGGAAGGAGTAAGCCATCCTTTAAATGTGCAGGAGCCATTATTAATTCAAAATACGTGTTGACTGCAGCTCACTGTTTAGATCCAAATGAACTTGGAAGGAAAACTTTGTAAGTGTCCTTAATTAAATTATAAATTTTTGCATGGTAGATTATTTAAGCTTAAGAAAAATAAAACAAAACTTTTGGAATTGCATTGTTTATTTCATTGCTATGATTTGGTAATATATATTTGGTAGACAATCTATGTCTGAAATAATGACAGAGCTTCTTACTACAATGGTTACCTTTTACTTAATTTTGTGTCATTTGTTATATTTGCTTATATGAATTAATAACGTTTACTTAGAGAGTTTGAACTATGAATTTGTTTAACTGGAAGTTAACAAAAATTTTCTATGGGTCTATCCTAGAGCTGTGGATAAGATTATAAGATAATCTATCACAGAATCTATTATTTCGAATCCTTGAAGTTGGATCGGTTCCAATTATAATTATTTAAGATCATACTCTCAAATCTCCGATTTCGTCTCCAGATTCCCGATTCCCGATTCCCGATTCTTACTCCACGATACTCCTTACCTCAACTGTACTCAATTTACATTAAAATTACTGCCATTTTAAAAAGTAAAAATACAACAAAAAGATAAAAGTATTTGGGAAGTCATGATTTAAAATGACCAAACTGTCACTTGAAATCGGAGAGTCATTCCCCTTTTTATTAATTACCTTTAAATAACGCTTCTTCTTTTCGGGGAAATTGTCAGAATTTCGAACAATTTGTCAGAATTTCGAATTAAGAATTAAGAAAAGAACTTAAATTAAAGGTGTGGCTTTATAAAAGTTTAATTAAAGTTAATTAAAGTTTAATTAAATAAAATTAAATAAAAGTTTAATTAAAGGTAATTAAAGTTATTTTATATACCTTTTATTTTGTTCTCTTTGTTATTTCTTTCATATTTAATTTAAAAGTAAGATATATATATATATATATATATATATATATATATATATATATATATATATATATATATATATATATATATATATATATATATATATATATATATATATACTTTCAGGGAAAATGTGAAAAACAACAAGAATAATAAGTAAATAATAAATAATAATAAATAATTGAAATGAAAAACGTTTTCGAAATATCGATCCACAAAACAAAAGTTTATTTATTTTTTCTTGAATAAATTTAAATAAATGTCAAAGTTTTAAATATTAATATTTTAATATCATGTTTTAAATATTTTGATAATATTTTGTTTTTGTTTTTCATGCAAAATTAAGACATAGTGTAATTTGAAAACATACCAAAACGGAAATAATAATTTTAGAAATACCAAACGGAAATAATAATTTCAGAAATAATAATAATAATAATAATAATAATAATAATAATAATAATAATAATAATAATAATAATAATAATAATAATAATAATAATAATAATAATAATAATAATAATAATAATAATAAAGACGTCGGCGAAAATATAAAATTTTCCAATTCCTTTTAAAACAAACCTTTAATCCTGATCTGATGTTGGAGTCAATGGGCAGAAAATAGGGATGGACTGAAGTATCGGTATCGGTATCGGTATCGGCAGTATCGGCATTTTTTGGGTATCGGTATCGGCATCGGTAAAATTTTTGGACAAGAGTAAAGTATCGGTATCGGTAGTAGTATCGGCAAGTATCGGTATTTTTCGGTATCGGTATCGGTAAAAATTTTGGTATCGCTCCATCCCTAGCAGAAAATAATAGAATTTGGGACTGCTGACTTAGATTCTTAGGCTATAGCTATGGTATAACCTGTTGTATAACCTTCAGGAATATGTTTAATGTTAGGCAAATGTAGAGAACATTTTAATAATTTTAATAGTTTCTTTATAGCAACATTAATTCAAAATTCCACATTGTAAAAAAAAACTGACACAACTTTTGCTAATAATAGATACTAGTTAGCTTAAATCATTTCAATTTATTAAGTTTTAAGTAATATTATTTTCGTTTAATACGTCATAAAATTCTTACTTGATTAATGTTTTCTTTAAGTAGTATTTCGTCGAAATAGTAGAGATGTCCTTTATGTAGTTTAAGATTCTTTGTTGAAAGAGAAAAACATAAAAAATTTTATGGGTAAAAGATGCGATTCAAAGAAATAATTTTAACTAAAAAATTTTGGAAATTTGTTTTTACCTTCGAGAAACTGAGCTGAGGGAAAAATGACGCATATTTTTCAGCTCTAGTTAAGAGAAACCAAGTAAAATGTAATGCTGATTTATACCATACAAATTTTACGCTTGTGCAACTTTTATGCTGGGCAAACTATAATGAATTATGATTTTAGGATTTTCGTTTGTCATTCTTGTTTCCCATTTGTAAATGAATAGTTTGGTATCAAAATTATTTTTATATTTCAGATCAGTGATACATCTTGGTGACTATGACTTAAGTACTAAAAGGGATTGCGTTGAAACACGTCTGGGTCAAAAATGTTCTCCTCCCCATATTGTAGCTGGCGTCGAAGACACGATCTCACATCCGGATTATAATACGAGGGGAAAGTCCTCCGATGATGTGGCATTAATTCGACTCAATCTTACACTTGATTTTGATAGAAGTTCAGGTTGAAATTCACTTTAACTACTATCTTAATATTTTTTCAATTCTACTTCCCATATTTATTTACTTATTTATATATGAGTATTTTTATTTTCCTTTCGTTTTACTCACAGCGGCAATTGAACCAGTGTGTCTTCCACCAAACGGCTTTAATTTTAAGGCTTTCGCTGGAAACAGAGCTCCTGTCGCAACTGGTTGGGGTTTGACAGAACATGGAAACAACAGTAACATTCTTCTTCGAGTTAATGTTCCAATAGCAGACGATGCTTTGTGTAGAGAGAGATACAAGAGAAATTTCGTTGGCAATCAGGTTATTATTATTCCTTTTTATTTTAGATAAGTGCTTCTAAAAACCTTCTATACAGTATATATATATATATATATATATATATATATATATATATATATATATATATATATATATATATATATCAGTGTTGACAATAAAATACCCTAGCATTAAAACCCTCTTTACTACAAATAAAGCCAACCAGTCACATTTTCCAAAATTTTTACGAAAAAAAAACTTTCGGATTAATAACAGAATTCAATAAATATATACTTTATTTAACAACATATAGCTTGTCATATCATAGCAATAATGATTTTGCAGTTATCGCTATCGAGACAAGAAAGATCTGAATTTTAAATAAACTAAAACATAACTACATTTGGAACTTTATATCAAACAAAATGAGATTAAAAATACGCTAATATTTATTCCTTTAAAATGAGGCAATAAAATTCCTCAATATTATTTTACATCACTACGAAAGACTATTAAGTAACCAAATTAAAATTGATCTCTTGTTTTATTTTCTAATATTTTGTAGACTATGACAAGTTTCATAACTTTATTTTTATCTCTCCCTTTTATTCCACGCAATTATTCTATCATTTTTCCATGCAAGACCAAGTGTCGAGAAGATCCCTAAATATACCCAGAGCTTGCTGTTTGCAGTTTACAGGACAGGGATGAATTGACACAAACAACTGGCAACTCCCCTCTCCCTTTTCTCTGAAAATTTATTATGTATTTTGATTTTATGACTTTCTATCAAATGGAAAGATTCTGTCTTCAAATATATGAATATGACAAAGGCTCAAGGGTACATAACCTAGTTCTCAATTTACTTGGCATTTTAACAGACACAAAAAAATAATCATTGAGTCATTTTAATTATAAAACTAGATTATTGATGTAGATAATTTAATATGCAGTCCAACTACCATAGATTTGTAAATGTTTCTTGGCAATTTGTATGCCTTATGTGGCGTTATAAAATTTAATATTTCAGTGTCATTTTGGCAAAAAAATTATTTCAGCGTTTGGATCAAAGCTTCTGTATTTTAGACAGAAATGAGGTATCAAATTTTCCAAAGTTAATTGTATTTTTTGGAAGATTGTTAAGATTTTTATTTTGGAAGCATAAATGATCCAGGTAAAGGGCATCTTTCCAAACTCAGAAAGCTTTTTTTGACTACTTTCTTGAACTTGATTCACACATTGTCAGTTGTAATGTGAATCTCATCAATTGCAAAAATGATGATGTGTGAGAAAAGCCTCAAGCTTTGACACAGATACTTCTTAAACTTTTCTCCTATACACTGAATATCAGAACAAAGCACATCTGTAAGTTTTTTTAAATTAATTTCAAAAATTGCACATGAGAATGCGAAAAAAAATTCTGCTGCCATTTGTGGAAAACCAATATTTGAAAATAAGGGTTTTCCATTCTCATGAAATTCTATGAAATTGAATTTGAACAGAAAGACGTTGAAAATTTTCACCAAGAGCTGTGACATTGCTGGCAATGATTTGAACTCTGTCGATGTTTTAAAATTTGCTTTTAAACTTAATATTCTTAAATTAAAAAGTAACAGTGTGAGTGTATAAATTCAAACGTTGAAACACGAAGAAAATAAAACTATTTGATATTGCTAAAAATAAATTATCTTACTTACTTTATTTGATTTATCTTTTTATTTTTTTGCAGTTATGCATTGGAGGAACTAAAGAAGGTTTTGACACCTGCAGTGGTGACTCTGGAGGCCCACTCGTCATGACTGCCCAACATGGTCCTCCGTTCTACCAAGTTGGGATTGTGTCCTTTGGACCCTTCCCATGTGGCCTTAATCGATTCCCAGGTGTTTATACAAATGTGGCTGATTATAGAAACTGGATAATTAACAACATGAGACCTTAAACGTGATAGTTGTGTTAATACATATATATATATATATATATATATATATATATATATATATATATATATATATATATATATATATATATATATATATATATATATATATATATATATATATATATATATATATATATATATATATATATATATATATATATATATATATATATATATATATATATATATATATATATATATATATATATATATATATATATATATATATATATATATATATATATATATATATATATATATATATATATATATATATATATATATATATATATATATATATATATATATATATATATATATATATATATATATATCGAGAGAGAGATCATATGTTAGGTACTCTGTAAAATTATATAAAAGACTGCCACTATTTAAAGTGTTACATTTGTTCATTGCTTTATCGACGATTTTATTTAATTCAGTCATCAATTTGTTTCCATTCATTTATTTATTTTTCATTTTAATTTTTTAAATTTATAATTTGAATAATTAATCTGTTAAGTTATTTCTAAAACTCTTTATGTTTTCTTTTGTTATCCTCTTTTCTTATGAAGTTTCATAAAATGTTTGTTTAAAATATTTTTCTTTTATTTTTGTTCCTTTTTTTCCAACCTGATAAACCATTAAAATTTAACAATCTTCTTTGAATTGCCATTATTAAATATTTGTATTGAAGTGGTTGTGTGTACGTGCGTTCGTGTGTTTGTGTTTGTTTGTTTGTGTGTGTGGAAGAAAGTTTAAAAAAATATATAAATAAATAAAATGAAAAAAAGAAATTTTCAATTGACATGTTCAATGTATTCCACTTATGTTACTTTTAAGGAAAAAATTTAATAAATTTTAGTATTTCAATACATTCTAACTCTCATTCCTTATTTGACGTAGAGGAAGTTCAACAATAATGATAATAATATTCTATAACTACCTTTGAATCAAGAGTTTGCTATATTGAATTTAAAGTAAATTCGAGGTATTTTGGGATCAAACTCCCCAAAAATGTTTATAATTTCTATTTTGAGATCAACATAATCTTATTAAATACCAAACTAAAACTATTTTATGAAAGTTTTTTTTGTCAATTTCACTACTTAACTATTTAGAGTTTGCTCTAAAGTTTGTTGCTTAAATGTACTCAGAATAAGTTGGAGTTCTTTTTGGATAGAACTCCCCAAAAAATATACGTAATTTCTATTATGAGGTAAATATATCATACTAAATATCAAGCTGAAGCTGTTTTTTGAACTTAATTTTACCAATTTCACTCCATCTGCAGATTTATGATTTTCTCTCTAAACCAGTTGATTGAAAATTGAATGTGATATCCTTTAATATTTTAATTTCAATTTCAAAAGTAATGAGTGAAAATAGAAAATTCATCTCCAAATCATTTTGCTTCAACTATTGCAGGAATACAGAAAAGAAAATTAAATTTTTGAACATTTGTTGATGATTTTTAATTTTTCACATAACACATTTAGGATTAAAAATCTCTCTTCGTAAGGTTACGTAACACTACGCTATAAAAATCACCCCCTCCCCCGCTTCTTACCCTATTTACTTTATTAACATTTCTATATAATTATTATTATTATTATTATTGTTATTATTATTATTATTATTATTATTATTATTATTATTATTATTATTATTATTATTATTATTATTATTTTATTATTATTATTATTATTATTATTATTATTATTATTATTATTATTATTATTATTATTATTATTATTATTATTATTATTATTATTATTATTATTATTATTATTATTATTATTATTATTATTATTATTATTATTATTATTATTATTATTATTATTATTATTATTATTATTATTATTATTTGATAAGTATGTTTACAAAGTAAATATATCTTCTGCTTCTTCTTTCTTTTGAACTGAAAATTTTAAATATTTAAGTTAAAAATGATTAAAAAAGTCTGCGTTGAATGTTTTAATGCGAAATATTAGTTTAATAAAAAAAATTTAAATTTTTTGAATTTTTCTATTTCTCATGAAATACTTAAACGATTTTTTAAGTGAATAGAGATTTACACTGTAACATTTGACTGAAATTCATTAATTTCATACAACTCTTGAAATAAAAATGTTATTAAATTGTTTATGGAAAAATACTGCAGATTCTGTAAACTGCAATATTCCCATTCAATCTTTTGAGAAGTGAGAAAATGTTTCAAGATTCAAAAATGTTCCGAAATCCTCAAATTTGCTAAAATGCATTTTTGATAAAATTTTAATGCATGAAAGATTATACATATATAAGTATTATAAGTGAAATATCATTAAAATCTATAAAGTTTTCATTAAGTACAAACAGTGTTTCTAAATTATAAAATTTGAGTCTTTATTTCTGAATTTAAAACCTTTTAAAAATTATGAAGAGATTGAAATTATTTGCCGTTGTTAATTTCAATTGATGTAATCATTGATTCTTAAAATTAAATTAAACTTTTAAAATAAATTTTTAAAGCATATTCTCATACTCTAGTACTCTTTACTGAAGGTCTGAAAATAGGTCATGAAATATGAAAAAAGAGAAAACCAAATTTTGTAATCTCTTTGAACATAACATCGTAATTGTTATAAATAAGAACCTCAATCGGGTAGGCTCTGACCATGTAGCCAATTTGCTCTTCTTTTCCTGCTCTAAACGCTTGTTAACTCCTTTGAAGGTAAGTTTTCCTTTGATATTCTGAAATTAAGGTCATTAAATATGTAAAAAAATAAAAACCAAATTTTAAAAATATTTGACTATAACATTGCAACTGCATTAAATAGGAACCTTCGTCGGATAGAGTTTCCACTATGTATGTAATTTTTCCTTCTTTCCATTTCTTAAACTAAGATTAACTCCAACGTCGGTCCCTTTTTTCTTGATGGACTGAAAATAGGTCATGATAAATGGAAAAAAGAAAAGACCAGATTTTGAAATAATATGCACCAATATTGCAACTGCTATAAGTAGGAACCTCTGGTAGACAGGGCATTGACCGTGTGACTAATTTATTTTTCTTTTACTGTTCTAAACAATAGTTAACTTCTAAGGTAGTAATTTTTTATTGAAAATCCGAAAAAAGATCATGAAATATGGTAAAATATAAAAAAAAGAGAAAATCAAATTTTGAAATCTCATTGGCTATAACGTTGCAACTGCTATAAGTAGTAACCTCCCTAGGATAGGATTTCATTATTTGACCAATTAGTTCTGATATTCCTACTGTAAACGATGATAAACTCTAAAGTCAAAGCGATTTTACTTGAAGGTCCGAAAATAGATCATAAAATATGGAAATAAGAGAAAATCAAATTTTGAAATTTCTTTGACCATAACATTGCAACTGCTATAATTAGGAAACTTCGTCGGATAGGAGATTGTCCATGTAACCATTTTATTCTTCTCCTGCTGTAAATTTCTTCTACTCTAAATTTGGTTTGTTTTTCCTTAAAGGTCTGGAAATAGATCATGAAATATGGAAAATAGAGAAGACCAAATTTTGAAACCACATTGACAATAGCATTGTAATTGCTGTAAATAGGAACCTGGGTCGGAGAATCCTTTGACCATGTGACCAATTTGTTCTTCTTTTCCTGTTATAAAAGACAGTTAACTATTAAGATAATTAAGATTGATTACCATTTATAATGGTAATCAAGTTTTTCCTTGAAGGTCCAAAAATAGGTCATGAGTTATGGAAAAAAGAAAAGACCAAATTTTGAAATCTCTTTGTACATCACATTGCAACTGTTATAAATAATAACCTCCATCCTACACGGCTTCGACCATGTGACCAATTTATTCTGTTTTCCTGTTGTAAACGGTGGTTGACTCCAAAGTTAATACGTTTTTCTTTGAAGGTTTAAAAATAGGTTTTGAAATATAAAAGTAAAGGAAAGCCAAATTTTGAAATCTCTTTTGAAATTTTGAAATTGCAACTGCTATAAATAGGAACATCCTCCGAAAAGGACTTTCACTATGTAAACAGTTTTTTCTTCTTTTTCTGTTCTAGAAGATGATTGACTCCAAAGTTTGTACGTATTTAGTTGAAAAATGGAAAAAAGGAAGATTAAATTTTAAAATATATTTGACCATAACATTGCAACTGCTATTAATGGAAACCTCTATCGGATAGGGCTCTGACCAAGGGAAAACTTTGTTCGTCTTTTCCTGTTCTAAAAGATGGTTAATCTTAAAGCTGGTACTTTATTCTATGAAGGTCTGAAAATAAGTCATGAAATCTGGAAAAAAGGGAAAACCAAATTTTGAAATCTCTTTGACCATACATAGCTTTGAAACTGCAGTAAATATTAAACTTCGTCGGATAAAACTTTGACCATTTTATCATTTTGTTCTTCTTTTCTTGTTGCAAACTATGGTTAACTCCAATGGTGGTATGTTTTCTTCTTGAAAGAATAAAAATAGGTCATGAAATATGGAAAAAAGAGAAAACCAAATTTTGAAATCACTTTGAACATAACATTACAACTTATGTACGATAGGTGTTTTATCATGTGAGCAATTTATTATTCTTTTCCTGTTGTAAACGATGGTTTACTCCAAAGTTGGTACATTTTTTCTTGAAGGGTTTGAAAACAGGTCATGAATTATTAAAAAAAGAGAAAACCAATTTTGAAATCACATTGAATATAACATTGCAACTGTTATAAATAGGAACCCCCTTCGGACAGGGCTCTGATCATGTAACCAATTTGCTTTTTTTCCTGTTTTAAATGAGAGTTGACTTCTAAGTTGGTACGTTTTTCTGTATTTTTGACGAAAATATACTAACTTTACAAATTTAATAATAATAATAATAATAATAATAATAATAATAATAATAATAATAATAATAATAATAATAATAATAATAATAATATGGAACAGTTCATAAATTCATAAGGTAAGAAGAGGGGAAGGGGTGCTTTTGATAGTTATACGGAGTGTTGCAAAGGGTTTGAGTGTTATTTCTGATGTTACGTAACCTTTTAAAGAGAGATTTTTAAATCCTATGTTTGTTATGTGAAAAAGTAAATATCATTAAAACAAATGTTCAAAAATTTAATTTGCTTTTCTGTATTTTTGGAATAGTTGAACCAAAATGTTTTGGAGAAGAATTATTTATTTTCACTCATTACTTTTGAAATTGAAATTGATATATTACAGGATATCACTTTCAATTCTTTATCAACTGGTTTAGTGAGAAAATCATATTATGCGGATGGAGTGAAATTGGTAAAATTCTATTCCCAAAATAATTATAGCTTGGTATTTATTATAATATATTTATCTCAATAGAAACTATATTTTATTTATTTTATAGAAACTATGAACAGTTTTGGAAAGTTTAATACAAAAATAACTCCAACTTACTCTGAATACATTTAAGCACCAGTTTAAATAGTAAACTCTAAATAGTAAATGAGTAAAACTGTCAAAATCTTATTCAAAAAATATTTTTCAACCTAGTATTTAAAATGCTATATTTACTAAATCAAAATGAAAATTATATATATTTTTGGAGTGTCTGACCCAAAAATATCTCAAATTTACTTTGAGTATATTAAAGCGTTATTCAAAATAGAAAACTCTTGATTCAAAGGTAAATGATCTGAATTGTTGAACTTATACTACGTCAAATAAGGGTTGAGAATTACAATGTAAAGAAATCTAGGAATTTACTGTGTAATTTCTTTTTAAAAGAGCGTAAGTGGAATACATTGAATTTCTCATTTGAAATTTTCCTTTTCTATTTTAGTTATTATTAATTTTTTAACAACTTTTTCACACACACACACACACACACACACACACACACACACACACACACACACACACACACACACACACACATACTGTCAAATTTAAATAATGTCAATTCAAAGTACATTGTAAAATTTTAATGGTTTATCAGGTTTGAAAAAAAGGAACAAAAATAAAAGAAAATTTTTTAAACAAACTTTTATAAAACTTCATTAGAAAAGAGGATAACAAAAGAAAACATAAAGAGTTTTAGAAATAATTTAACAGATTCCTTATTCAAATTATAAATTTAAAAAAATGAAAGGAAAATAAATAAAAGAATGGTAAAAACATTTATAATTGAATTAATTGAATCGATAAAGCAATGAACAAATGTAACAGTTTAAATAGTGCGGCTGTATTTTTTCAGTTTTCTTCGAGTATCATATATATATGCTGTCTCTCTCTCTCTCTTTATCTATCTATCTATCTCTCTCTCCTTCTCTCTCTTTCTATTTCTATCTCTCTCTCTCTCTCTCTCTCTCTCTCTCTCTCTCTCTCTCTCTCTCTCTCTCTATCTCTCTCTCTCTCTCTCTCTCTCTCTTTTTATCTCTCTCTCTCTCTCTCTCTCTCTATATATATATATATATATATATATATATATATATATATATATATATATATATAATATATATATATATATATATATATATATATTAACGCTACTATCACGTTTAAGGTCTCATGTTGTTAATAATCCAGTTCTTATAATGAGCCACATTTACATAAACACCTGGGAAGTGATTAAGGCCACATGGGAAGGGTCCAAAGGACACAATTCCAACTTGGTAGAAAGGAGGACCATGTTGGTTATTTATAACGAGTGGACCTCCAGAGTCACCACTGCAGGTGTCAAAGCCTTCTTCACCTCCTCCGACGCATAACTGCAAAAAAATAAACAGATAAGTCAAAAAAGGTAAGTAAGGTAATTTCTTTTTAGTAATATCAAATAGTTTATTTTTTCATATGTTTGAATGTATGAATTTTTACACTCATACTGTCCTTTAAGAATAATAAGATTAAAGAAAAATCTTAACCTTAAACAGGGTTCAAAACATTAAGAGCAGCGTCATCGCTGTTGGTGAAATTTTTCAACGTCTTTCAGTTTCAAATTCATTTTCATAGAATTTTATGACAATGGAAAATCCATATTTTCAAATATTGATTGCCACAAATGGAAACAGAATTTTTTCGCTGAGTACCTGTTCAACACTTGAAATAAAAAAAACTAACGATGTACTTTGTTCTGGTATTTAGTTCTTAGGAGAAAAGTTTAAGAAGTACCTGGGCAAAAGCTTCAGGCTCTTCTGGACCATCAGCATTTCGACAATTGATGAGATTCACAATACAACTGACAGTGTGTGAATCAAGCTCAAGAAAGTAGTAAAAGAAAAGCTTTCTGAGTTTGGATAGACGGATTTTAGCTGGATCATTTATGCCTCCAAAATAAAGATCTTAACAATCTTCCAAAAAATACAATTAACTTTGAAAAGGCTGAAATCTCGTCTCTGGGTAAAATACAGAAGATTTGATCCAAACGCTGAAATAATTTATCTCGTCAAAGTGACACTGAAATAGTAAATTTTATAACGCCACATAAGGCATACAAATTGTCAAGAAACTTTTATGAAGCTATAGCAGTTGGACTGCATATTAAATTATTTACATCAATGGCCCAGTTTTATATTTAATGACTCAATGATTATTTGTTTTTGTCTTTTAAAATGCTAAGTAAATTGTGAACTAGGTTATGTACCTTTGACCCTTTGACATATTCATATGTTTGAAGACCGAATCTCTCCAGTTGGTGGAAAGTTATAAAATTAAAATACATAAGAAATTTTCAGAGAAAGGAGAATAATGAGTGTTCAGTTATTTGTGTAAATTCATCGCTGTTATTCAAGCTGAAAATTGGAAGCTCAATGTTCAACATATGCTCTTGCATAGTATTATAAAACAGAATAATTGCATGAATGAAACTGAGAGACGAAAAAAAGCCCTGAAACTTGATATATTATGTAAAGTATTAAAAATAAAGCAAGATAAATTTTAATTTGGTTACTTAATAGTCGTTGTATAAAAATAAAATGAAATTATTCTATAGCAAAAATTTTGAGGAATTTGCTAGATGCTTTAACAAAGAGCTGAAGCTTATCATTGTATACAAAAAATCGCAAAGGGAATTTTAATAGTTATTAGTTATGATGTAATAACATTGACAAATTTTACTGCATTATTTTAAAATGATAAATGTTATCATATTTTTAATTTCATTTGCTTGATATAAAGCTTTAAATATATTTATATTTTAGTATTTTTAAAATTCAGATCTTTCTTCTCACCGTAGCCATAAATGAAAAATTATTATTGCAAAAATGAAAGAACCTACATTCTGTAAAATAAAATATATATTTATTGAATTCTTTCAAAAATCCGAAGTTTTTATACTCAAAATTATCAAAATGTATCTGATTTTCTTTCTTTTGAAATTAAAAAGGGTTTTAATGAATATTCATTTATTTTATTTTAGCACATACACACACACACACACACACACACACACACACACACACACACATATATATATATATATATATATATATATATATATATATATATATATATATATATATATATATATATATATATATATATATATATATATATATATATATATATATATATATATATATATATATATATATATATATATATATATATATATATATATATATATATATATATATATATATATATATATATATATATATATATTATATATATATATATATATATATATATATATATATATATATATATATATATATATATATATATATATATATATATATATATATATATATATATATATATATATATATATATATATATATATATATATATATATATATATATATATATATATATATATATATATATATATATATATATATATATATATATATATATATATATATATATATATATATATATATATACTGTGTAGAAATATTTATTCTACTCTTTTAGAAGCAATTCAGAAATAAACAGAAATATTAAGATGAATAACCTGATCTCCAACGAAATTTTCCTTGTATCTCTTTTTACATAAAGCATCGTCTGCGATTTGAACGTTAACTCGAAGAAGAATGTTACTGTTGATTCCACGTTCTGTTAAACCCCAACCAGCTGCTACAGGAACTCTGTTTCCAGCGAAAGCTGTGAAATTAAAGTCATCTGGTGGAAGACACACTGGTTCAATTGTCGCTGTAAGTAAATAGAAAGGAAGTTAAAAATATTTATATAATAATATGTAAATAAATGCCCAAAATATGAGAAGTAGGATTGTAGAAAAAATATATTATTAAACAAGTGGTAAAAGTGAATTTCAACCTGAACTGCTTTCAAAATCTAATGTAAGATTGAGTCGAATTAATGCCACATCATCGGAGGACTTGCCCCTTGTGTTGTATTTCGGATGTAAGACCGTATCTTCGACGCCAGCTACAATATGGGGAGTAGAGCATCTTTGACCCAGAGGTGTTTTCTCGCAATCATTGTCAGTAGTTAAGTCATAGTCACCAAGATGTATCACTGATCTGAATAATAGAAAACATTTTGATACCAATCTATTCATCTACAGATAATAAACAAGATGACAAACTAAAGTTCTAAAATCCAAATACATTAAAATTTGCCCTGCATAAAAGTTGCACAAACGTAAAATTTGCATTATGTTTATATTTTACTTATTTTCTCTTAATTAAAGCTGAAAAATATGCGTCATTTTGCTCTCAGCTCAGTTCCTCGAAGGTAAAAAAAAAATTTCAATATTTTTAGTTAAAATTATTTCTTTGAATCACATCTTTTACTCAAAATTTTTTTAAAGTTTTTCTCTTTCAAGAATCTTAAACTACATGAAGGTCATCACTACTATTTTGACGAAATACTACATAAAGAAAACCTTAATTAAGTAAGAATTTTTGAATATTAAACAAAATTAATATTACTTAGCAGAGGCGGTTATTCGCAATTTTTTTGTTAGTTCACAATCCACAATTCGCAATCCCGCAATTTTTTTTTGCTTCGCCAGTCCGCTATTCCAATTCCGCTATCGGGAATAACTTTTTTTTTGTCTACTAATGAAGTCTGCAACAGTCCGCTAACCCTCTCTTGGAAGTTGACATAATTTCAATAAAATTATCTTACAATTTAATTGAATTTATATATTTAATTCATGTATTTTGTTATTTTTATTTTTTAGTTTTATAACCATTGGTATTATATATATATATATATATATATATATATATATATATATATATATATATATATATATATATATATATATATATATATATATATATATATATATATATATATATATATATATATATATATATATATATATATATATATATATATATATATATATATATATATATATATATATATATATATATATATATATATATATATATATATATATATATATATATATATATATATATATATATATATATATATATATATATATATATATATATATATATATATATATATATATATATATATATATATATATATATATATATACATATATATATATATATATATATATATATATATATATATATATATATATATATATATATATATATATATATATATATATATATATATATATATATATATATATATATATATATATATATATATATATATATATATATATATATATATATATATATATATATATATATATATATATATATATATATATATATATATATATATATATATATATATATATATATATATATATATATATATATATATATATATATATATATATATATATATATATATATATATATATATATATATATATATATATATATATATATATATATATATATATATATATATATATATATATATATATATATATATATTTTTAAAATGAATCTTTCAATACACATATTCCTGATATAATGCTACAAAATGTGTAGTGTATTATACTTTGAGCACTGTTTGGTTATAAATCTAGCAATAATGTAACATGAATAGTGAAGACATTTATTTTCAAACCTAAATTGGTAGGTTTAATTTTTATGGAACTAATTTTTTATGCACTGATATGTTATTTTAAATTCATTCTTTATATTGATGTTACTATTGTTTTGAAATTAAAAAAATTATAATTTCCGTGAAAGGACTCCCCAGACAGTAGCTCAGGCAAAGGACAGCGAGGTCAAAGGTCGAATCCCTCACTCGCAAACAGTTCTATGATAAAGATTAAAGTGTTGTTATAATTCTCACAGACTATTTTCTATATAGAAAATTAATGTCTATAGATTCGAACCAACAACATTTACGATGGTAAATCTTGCTCGTTAACAATATATATATATATATATATATATATATATATATATATATATATATATATATATATATATATATATATATATATATATATATATATATATATATATATATATATATATATATATATATATATATATATATATATATATATATATATATATATATATATATATATATATATATATATATATATATATATATATATATATATATATATATATATATATATATATATATATATATATAAACTATGCAAGTCCATAAATTTTGTATAATTTTTCTTTAGCATAACTAATTAATCTATCATGTAAAAATTTATTATTTAGAACACTTACAAACTTTTTCCTCCAAGTTCATCTGGATCTACACAGTGAGCTGCAGTCAACACGTATTTTGAATTAATAATGGCTCCTGCACATTCAAAGGATACCTTACTAGTTCCTGGTTCTGATCAAATAGGAAAAAGCAAGGTATATATATATATATATATATATATATATATATATATATATATATATATATATATATATATATATATATATATATATATATATATATATATATATATATATATATATTATCTCCTATAGTGGGCAAAGGTCAAAGTCTACAATTTCCACCACAGTTTGGGAAAATACCTGAAATCTTGTCGTTAATGGCCGACATGTCCCGATACACAAAGTTTATATGTGTCCAAGTCAAAGGAACTGTGCTCCAGACTTTACTGATAGACTATATGTAAAAAGGAGCATAGCGGTTAAGTCTGGGGTCGAAGAGTTGGACAGAGAAAGGATGAGAATGAGTAGAAAGTCGTCTCGCACGACCCCTTCTTGAGAAGTTGGTGCAACTCACTACCCGTATCCCTGACCTTCTTGGTTATGAGTCCAACTTAATTGATCTTTTCTTAACCTCTTATCCTTCTATGTCTTTCTACTTCAACCTTCCCTCCTTGCTTAAAGAACGCTCTTCTGCTAATCTTCTTTCCCTTCTTTCTGATTCTTAGTCCTCCGCTCTTCTGTGTTTCGGTAAATATTTCCTTGTGGCCCTAGTCATATCGAAAGCCTTCGACAGAGTCTGGCACAATGCTTTAATTTCCAATCTTACCTCTTTCGGAATCTATCCTTCTCTCTGTGATCTTCTCTCTAACTTCCTTTCTGGTCGTTCTATAGCAGCTGTTGTAGACGGCCAGCGTTCTCCCTTAAAATCTATTAATAGTGGTGTTCCTCAATGATCTTTCCTATCCCCAACTCTCTTTCTACTTTTCATTAATGACCTTCTCTCTATTACTTCATCACCAATCTACTCCTATGCTGATGACTCTACACTTTATTACTCCTTTCACTTTCAAAGATACCTTTCAAATATTTCCGATTTTTTTCCCAACAGCAGCAGAAAGGTGGCCTTGGAGCAACTGATCTCTGATCTTTGATCTATCTCGTATTTCAAATTGGGGCAGAGAAAATATTGTTGTTTTCAATGCCTCAAAAATTCTGTTCTTCCATCTTTCCACTCGTCTCAATCTTCCACACAACTAGGATGCCTTCTTCGAAAACAAACAACTCAAACCTTCATCTGTTCTTTAAAATTCTCGGTGTATCTTTATCTCGTAATCATTCTTGGAAAGATCACATTACTTCTCTTTCTAAACAAGCTTCTAAGAGGTTGGATGTTCTGAGGCGCATTCAGAATTTTTTCATGCCACTCCAGTTGCTTACTCTCTAAAGGGTGTTGTTGACCTCCTCAGCTGTACTTCAAGCTCTGTTCATTCTTATGCCAACAACTCAACTCTCCATTCTTCTACTTATTTCAAATCTGCTTCCTCTTTTGCCTCTAGAGTTGCTTCTCGTCTTCAACTTTCACATATCTCTAAAAAACGCCTCCCAATTTCCTATCTTCTTCGACGG
>SEYY01021389.1:17500-32500 GCA_009176605.1 Armadillidium nasatum | reverse complement strand
CTGAAAATAGGTCATGAATATGGAAAAAGTAAAAACCAAATTTTAAAATCTCTTTGAACATGACAATTCAACTGCTATAAATAAAAACATTCGTAGGGTAGGGATTTCACCATGGAAGCAATCTGTTAATCTTTTCCTGTTGTAAACGATGGTTTACTCCAAAGTTGGTATGTTTTTTCTTGAAGGTCTGAAAATAGGTCATAAATTATAAAAACAAAGAAAAGACCAAATTTTCAAATCACATTGAATATAACATTGCAACTGCTATAAATAGGAACCTCCGTAGGACATGGCTTTGACCATGTTTACGATTTATTCTATTTTATTACTCTAAACGATGGTTAATTTCTAAGTTGGTACGTTTTTCATGTATTTTTGACCAAGACATGTTAACTTTACAAATATAATAATAAAAATAATGATACTAATAATAATAATAATAATAATAAAAATAATAATATTAAATAATAATAGTAATAATAATAATAATAATAATAATAATAATAATAATAATAATAATAATAATAATAATAATAATAATATGGAACAGTTCATAAATTCATAAATACATAAGGTAAGAAGAGGGGAAGGGGTGCTTTTGAAAGTTATACGGAGGGTTTGAGTGTTATTTCTGATGTTACGTAACCTTTTAAAGTGAGATTTTTAAATCCTTCGTTTGTTATGTGAAAAATTAAAAATCATCAACAAATGTTCAAAAATTTGATTTGCTTTTCTGTATTTTTGCAATAGTTTAACCAAAATATTTTGGAGAAGAATTTTCTATTTTCACTCATTAAATGTTCATTTTTGTTGAACTTCCTCTACGTCAAATAAAAATTGAGAGTCCGAAATGTAATGAAATACTAAAATGTATTAAAAATTTTTTTTTTAAAATAACGTAAGTAGAATACATTGAACTTGGAAACAGAAATTTTTGTTTTCCATTTTAATACTTTTTAATCTTTTGAAAATTTTTTTCTGCACACATACACACACACACACATACACACACACACACACACACACACACACACACACACACACACACACACACTGACACACACACACACACACATACTGACGCACGCACACACAAACACAAACACAACCTTTTCAATATAAAAATTTAATAATGGCAATTCAAAGTAGATTGTTAAATTTTAATGGTTTATCAGGTTATGAAAAAAGGAACAAAAATAAAAGAAATTTTTTATGAAACTTCATTAGAAAAGAGGATAACAAAAGAAAACATATAAGAGTTTTAGATATAATTTAACAGATTTCATATTCAAATTATAAATTTAAATAAAGAAATTAAAGAAAAATAAATAAATGAAAGGAAAAACATTTATAATTGAATTAATTCAAATAATTATACTTAAATGCAATTAATAAAGCAATGAATAAATGTAACAGTTTAAGTAGTGTGGCAGTGTTGTATTTAATTTTCACTGAATACCTAATATATGCTCTCTCTCAATATATATATATATATATATATATATATATATATATATATATATATATATATATATATATATATATATATATATATATATATATATATATATATATATATATATATTATTTGTTTATAAACCCTAAAATTAGCCAATGCACGTTAATAAATTACACTTTGTTATTATACACCATTGAAAACAACAATATATCCTTAACAAGCTTTCGCTCCTTGTTAGAAGCCTCTTTCAGGTTGAAATGATGTGGCTGCTCTGTAGAATGTTTCTCATGTCGTCCAATACTATGGTTGGTTGTTGATTAAACTTTTGTAATAAGGTGAATGGAGCATCATGGAGTTTTGCAATTGATCTATTTTGTAGTCTCCTGTGTTTTGGTTAAAGTTTGGGATATTATTTATGCAGAAAGATTCAGCGATTTTTCTTTTATTATAATTATTTATGTTTTTGATGATTCCACTATTATTGAGGTTTATGAAGTGGTTTTTATTTTGTCTATGTTGAGTGAGGGCGGAGTTTTGATTGTCTATATTTAAATCGTGTTTGTGTTGATATTGTCTTCTTTTAAAGTCTATAGTTTCACCTATGTATTTTAAGTTGCACTCAACATAGACAAAATAAAAACCACTTCATAAACCTCAATAATAGTGGAATCATCAAAAACATAAATAATTATAATAAAAGAAAAATCGCTGAATCTTTCTGCATAAATAATATCCCAAACTTTAACCAAAACACAGGAGACTACAAAATAGATCAATTGCAAAACTCCATGATGCTCCATTCACCTTATTACAAAAGTTTAATCAACAACCAACCATAGTATTGGACGACATGAGAAACATTCTACAGAGCAGCCACATCATTTCAACCTGAAAGAGGCTTCTAACAAGAAGCGAAAGCTTGTTAAGGATATATTGTTGTTTTCAATGGTGTATAATAACAAAGTGTAATTTATTAAAGTGCATTGGCTAATTTTAGGGTTTAAAAACAAATAATACATAAAAAGAGAGTGTTCACAACTCTAGTACTGAATATATATATATATATATATATATATATATATATATATATATATATATATATATATATATATATATATATATATATATATATATATATATATATATATATTAACACAACTATCACGATCAAGGTCTCAAGTTGTTAATAATCCAATCTCTATAATCAAAAACATTTGCATAGACACCTGGCGATCGATATACGCCACATGGTAAGGGTCCAAAGGACACAATCCCAACTTGGTAGAAAGGAGGACCATATTGATTAGTCATAAAGAGTGGACCTCCAGAGTCACCTCTGCAGGTGTCAAAACCTTCTTCAGTTCCTCCGATGCATAACTGCAAAAAAAAGTAAAAAAGATAAATCAAATAAGATAAGGAAGAAAATTTATTTTTTGCAATAACAAAAAAAGAAAGTTTTATTTTTTTATTTTCTTTGAACTTTTGAATTTATACACTCAAACTGTCACTTTTTATATTAAGAATATAAAGTTTTTAGTCAAATTTAAACCTCGACAGGGTTCAAATCATTAAAAGCAGCGTCACCGATGTTGATGAAGTTTTTCTCCATCTTTCAATTTCAAATTAAATTTCATAGAAGTTCATGAGAATGGAAAAATCTTTGTTTTCAAATATTGGTTGCTACAAATGACAGCAGCATTTATTCGCATCCTCTTCTACAATTTTTGAAAGATTATGCAACACAAAGATGTGCTTTGGAGAAATGTTTAAGAAGCATCTATTCCAAATCTTCAGGCTTTTTTTCTGTCACATCAGCATTACAGAATCAGAATACAACTGGTACGTTTATAAGTTAATTTATAGTCATAAATTATCTTAAATACCAGTGTATTCCAAGCTCTCGAAAGTAGTCAGAGAACAGCTTTCAGAGTTTGGAAAGATGTCCTTCTCCTGAATCATTTATGCTTTCAAAAGAAAGATCTTTACAATCTTCCAAAGAATACAGTTAACTTTGGAATAGTTGATATCTCGTTTCTGTCTAAAATACAGAAGTTTTGATCCAAACGCTGAAATAATTTATCTTGCCAAAACGCCACTGAAATATTAAATTTTATGACAACAACTAAGACATAGAAATTGCCAAAAAAAAATTAAGAATCTATGGCGGTTGGATTGTATATTAAATTATTTACATCAATATCCTAGTATTATATTTAATTTCTAAATGATTATTATATGTGTCTGTGTCTAGTAAAATGTTAAGTAAATTGTAAACTACGTTATGTAAATTTCAATATGTTCTAGGGTTTTAGAAGAAATTCTCAAATTTAAATAGAAATGATAAGATTAATAACCTGATTGCCAACGAATTTTCCCTTATATCTCTCTTTACACAAAGTATCATTTGCGATTGGAACATTAACTCGAAGAAGAATATTACTCCGGTTTCCATGTTCTGTCAAACCCCAGCCAGCTGCAATGGGAGTTCTGTTTCCAGCGAAAGCTCTGAAATTAAAGCCCTTTGGTGGAAGACACACTGGTTGAATTGTCGCTGTGAATAAATAAAAGAAAGATAAATATATTCAAACTTAAATTATCAAATAAATGCCCAAAATTTGGGATGTAGGATTGTAGGAATAAATTATAATTAAACTAATGGTAAAAGAGAATTTCTACCTGAACTGCTATCAAAATCTACTGTAAGATTGAGTCGAATTAATGCCACATCATCGGAGGACTTTGCCCTCGTGTTGTACTTTGGATGTAAAACCGTATCTTCGACGCCAGCTACAATATGAGGAGGAAAACATTTTAGACCCAGAGATTTTCTCTCACAATCTTTGTCAGTAGTTAAGTCATAGTCACCAAGATGTATCACTGATCTGAATAACAAAAATTATTATGATATCAAACTATTCATTTTCAAATTCGAAACAAGAATAACTAAAACAAGAATCCTAAAATCAAAATACGTTAAAGTTTACCCAGCATAAAAGTTGCACAAACGTAAAATTTGCATGGCATAAAACAACATATTTTATTTATTTTCTCTTAATTAGAGATGAAAAATATGCATCATTTTGGTTGGGCACAGTTAAATTTCTGAAAGTTTAAAAATAAAAAAAGGTTTTGTATTTTTTAGTTGAAATTATTTTCGTGGTCAAATTTCTTTGGATCATATCTTCCTACAAAAGCAACTTAAACTACATAAAGGACATCTCTATTATTTAGACGAAATACTACAAAAAGAAAAACTTAATCAAGTAAGAATTCTATGACATATAAAATGAAATCAATATTACTTAAAGCTTAATAAATTGGAATGGTTTAAACTAACTAGTAGTTATAATTAGCAAAAATTGTGTTAGTTTTTTACAATGTGGAATTTTGAATTAATGTTGCTGTAAATAAACTATTATAATTATTAAAATGTTCTCTACATTTTGCCTAACATTAAACATATTCCTGAGGATTATACAATAGGTTATACCATGGCTATAGAATAAGGATCAGAGTCAGCAGTCCCAATTCTATTATTTCCTTCCAATTGACTCTGGCATTAGAATCAGGATTAAAGGTTTATTTTAATTAGAATTGGAAAATTTTGTATTTTCGTAGACCCTATTGTTATTATAATTATTATTATTATTATTATTATTATTATTATTATTATTATTATTATTATTATTATTATTATTAGTAGTAGTAGTAGTAGTAGTAGTAGTAGTAGTATTTTTAAAATTATTATTGACGTTTTGGTATGTTTTAAAAACATACTCTGGCTTAATTTTGCATAAAAAACTAACATTAAAAAAAAAATTTAACAAATATTTAAAATAAGAAATTAAAATATTAATTTTTAAAACTTTGACATTTATTTAAATTTATTCAAGAAAATTAAAAAACGCACTTTTATTTTGATGATCAATATTTCGAAAACTTTTCTCATTTCAATTATTTATTATCTATTATTATTTATTATTTATTAATTATTCTTGTTGTTTTTCACATTTTTTTTTTTCTGTAATATATATATATATATATATATATATATATATATATATATATATATATATATATATATATATATATATATATATATATATATATATATATATATATATATATATATATATATATATATATATATATATATATATATATATATATATATATATATATATATATATATATATATATATATATATATATATATATATATATATATATATATATATATATATATATATATATATATATATATATATATATATATATATATATATATATATATATATATATATATATATATATATATATATATATATATATATATATATATATATATATATATATATATTCTTAATTTTAAATTAAATATGAAAGAGATAGCAACGTGAACAAAAATAAATTTAACTGTGAAACTGTTTTTAACTTTAAACTTTTATAAAGCCACGCCTTTAATTTAAGGTCTTTTCTAAATTCTTAATTGTTGTTCAAAATTCTAATAAATTCTTCGAAATTCTGACAATTTACGCGAAAAGAAGAAGCATTAATTAAAGGTAATTAATTAAAAGAGAATGACTCTTCGACTTCAAGTGACATTTTGGTCATTTTAAATCATGACTTCCCAATTACTTTTATCTTTTTGTTGTATCTTTACTTTTTAAAATGGCAGTAATTTTAATATAAATTGTATACAGTTAAGGTAAGGAGCATTGTGGAATAGGAGTCGGAAACAGGATTCGGAAGTCGAAATAGATAATTATAATTGGAACCTATCCAACTTCATGGATTAGAAATTATAGATTCTGTAATGGATTATCTTATAATCTCTTCCACACTCCAGGGGGAGGCTCCTAGAATTGTTCTTTTACTTCCAGTTAAACTAATTCATGGTTCAAACTCTCTAAGAAAACGTTATTAATTCCTATAAGCAAATATAACAAATGACACACAATTCAGTTAAAGGTAATCATTGTAGTAAGAAGCTCTGTCATTAATTCAAACATGTACTGTATGCTAAATATATATTAGTAAATCATAGCAATGAAATTAACTATGCAATTCCATAAGTTTTGTGTTATTTTTCCTTAAATTAAGTAATCCGCCATTCAAAAATTTTAAATTTAAGAAGGACACTTACAGAGTATGCCCTCCAATTTCATTTGGATCTAAACAGTGAGCTGCAGTCAACACGTATTTTGAATTAATAACGGATCCTGCACATAGAAAGGACGGCTTACTCCTTCCTGGTGCTAAACAAATAGGAAATAGAAAGGGTATATGCATATATATATATATATATATATATATATATATATATATATATATATATATATATATATATATATATATATATATATATATATATATATATATATATATATATATATATATATATATATATATATATATATATATATATATATATATATATATATATATATATATATATATATATATATATATATATATATATATATATATATATATATATATATATATATATATATATATATATATATATATATATATATATATATATATATATATATATATATATATATATATATATATATATATATATATATATATATATATATATATATATATATATATAAATATATTTAATGTTTAAAAATTATCTTCTATACCAGTGTATCCCAAAGCAGCCATCCATGGGAATGCTCCTATTAGGGCTGGAGATCCATTTATAATTTTTACTTCAGTAGCAGGTAGTCCACATTTGGCAGGTAAAAGAGACACTGATTCAGCTGGATGACCAATTGTGATTTCAGGTGCTTTTGTTGCTGAACTCGTGAGTGGTGTTGGGCAGCAAACCTATTAAGGTATATATATATATATATATATATATATATATATATATATATATATATATATATATATATATATATATATATATATATATATATATATATATATATATATATATATATATATATATATATATATATATATATATATATATATATATATATATATATATATATATATATATATATATATATATATATATATATATATATATATATATATATATATATATATATATATATATATATATATATATATATATATATATATATATATATATATATATATATATATATATATATATATATATATATATATATATATATATATATATATATATATATATATATATATATATATATATATATATATATATATATATATATATATATATATATATATATATATATATATATATATATATATATATATATATATATATATATATATATATATATATATATATATATATATATATATATATATATATATATATATATATATATATATATATATATATATATATATATATATATATATATATATATATATATATATATATATATATATATATATATATATATATATATTTGAGTGATCTCAATATTCAGGTACAATTTAATAAAAATTCAGAAGTTAACATTTTCATATATATATATATATATATATATATATATATATATATATATATATATATATATATATATATATATATATATATATATATATATATATATATATATATATATATATGGATTTTATGTATTGAATTAAAATTTAATTAAAAAAATTTAGTAAAATTTACATTAAAAAAAAATGAAAGAAATTAAAAGAAATTTAAGAGTGAAGAAAGTTCTCCGGTTGGTTTAAATCTTTGAAATCTTTTCTTAAGAGGACTAATTAAAATCAAATATATTTATTTAAAGGGTGACTTCATATAGTACTTTACATTAAAAATGTTCCAATCTCCTGAGATGCAATACATATCAATATATCTTTAAGTATGGCATATTAGATATGCTTTTCATTATTATACTTTATATTTGATTTTATTATTCTATGATGATGATTATAGTTATGAAAAGAAGTGATTTGTAACCATATTCACATTTTTTGAAAACATTTTGGAAAAGTAATGTTTGAAGGCTCCGTCCGGATCGATTACTCTTCCGGATCTCAAATATAATCTATCTAGAAATGTTTCTCTCCTCGAATAGGGCAATGCCCGTAAGATGAATGAAACGTCATTCCACAAAAATTGAAAACTCTTATTTCATATTTCTAATAATTTAGTAAATTTTAATTTTAATTTTCAGCAATACAAATCCTCATTTCTTCAAAATTATGAATCTTGTCTTCAAATCGAACGAATATTTTACTCCTACGAAATCAATGTAAATTCAAATTTAACGTCATAATAGATTTTAATTTTTCATTTTTACTTAATTTTTTGTTTATTTTATTATTATTCTTTTTATTTTTTTTTTATTTTTATTTTTATTCCAAAAACTTTTGTTCCAAATGATAGAAATATTTAAATTATATAAATTAAAAATTATAAATTTAAACACAATTTATATATTTATGTATTTATGTGATTTACAATTGATTTAATTTTAAATCTGATAAACTTGATTATTACGCCTCAATAAAAATAAAGCCGAATCAGACAAATAAAGTCGAAATAAATTAAATTTTTTTCCATTCAATTAATCCATTTAATGATAATTTATTTATTACTAAATCTGTTTCACAAATTTTAACTACATTAACTTAAATTGAATTTAAAGAATAATTATTATATTTTTATAGGAATAAACTAGTATATATATATATATATATATATATATATATATATATATATATATATATATATATATATATATATATATATATATATATATATATATATATATATATATATATATATATATATATATATATATATATATATATATATATATATATATATATATATATATATATATATATATATATATATATATATATATATATATATATATATATATATATATATATATATATATATATATATATATATATATATATATATATATATATATATATATATTATATTTATTTATATTTATTATTATTTATTATTATTATTATTATTATTATTATTATTATTATTATTATTATTATTATTATTATTATTACTATTACAATTATAATTATTTTTATTATTATTACTACTGTTATTATTTTAATTATCATTGTTATTATAACTATTATAATAATAATAATAATAATAATTATTATTATTATTATTATTATTATTATTATTATTATTATTATTATTATTATTATTATTATTATTATTATTATTATTATTATTACAACGGATATTGTAATATGCATAATCTATGATAAACATTGTTATTTGTATATTTTTTTTTTTTAAGCTTTTTTCCTTTTAATATGAATTAAATATTACAAAATATATTTATTTTGATAAATAAGTATAAAACACTTTTGCAGGTACTTATATTGAAACATTCTTGGATGTACTTATATGCAAATATAATATGTAAAGAAAAACAAGGTATATATATATATATATATATATATATATATATATATATATATATATATATATATATATATATATATATATATATATATATATATATATATATATATATATATATATATATATATATATATATATATATATATAGTATTGTAAATTGAGGCGCTTCTCTTAAGCCTAATTTTTATTATGAATAATAGAGCAAAAAATGAATGCAACATTTATTTACATCTTAAGAAAATTATATAAATAAGTTAAAGTCGACGTTTCGATCACTACTGTGATCATCATCAGGACACTGAAAATTTAAAGAATGAACACATATGTAACAAAAACACATACAAAAATAACAATAATGACAACAATAAAAATAACACTAATAGTAATAACAATAATAATTATAATACCAATAATAATAATAATAATAATAATAATAATAATGATAATAATAATAATAATAATAATAATAATAATAATAATAATAATAATAATAATAATAATAATAATAATAATAATAACAATAATAATAATAAACATAATAGTACTATAATTAAAAGATTGTAGCACAATGAAAAGCAAGATATAATAGATGAAAATTTGTAAAATTTAAGACTTAAAAGACAATACAACAATAACTAAACACAAATGAATAATAACAAACTGACGAGTCAAACACGGTTCAATTGAAGAAGAATCGTGAAAGAGAAAAAGGTTAAAGAAATAATATAGTAAACTGAACGTTAGGTTGGTTGTTAAAAATTTTTTTTATAAACAAGAGGATCATACAAACACGACAAGCAACCAACATACATACATACATAACACAAACATACGCACATACATATAAACATTTATACAACATACATACATACAAATGAACATATATATATCTAGAAATAGAGAGGAGAGGAGGCAATGACAGGAGCCTCAGTTACAAGATGAACAACTAGCGGAAAGAGGGAAATATAAATGCTAATATAGGGAAAGAGGACTAAGAGTGTGAGATATATAGGGGACAGGATAATTGATTATTATTGAGACCGGGCTTGAGTTTAGAAATATATAGTGATTCCAGAATATGGAGGGAGGAAACATCTTGATGACCATCCAGAACAGAGAAGTGTTGAGGCAAAGGGAAAAAGTGACAGGAAGTTTGAGAGTGTGAGCGAATGTTAGAAAAAGAAGGGTTAGAAAGAGGAAGGGAAGTACGAGGGGAGAGACCTTGGTGTTCAGAAATACGTGTCCTAAGAAGACGAACAGTGGAACCAATGTAGCCCTTCTGGCAGGAGGGACAGGAAAATTTATAAACCACTGATGACTTCAGAGGAAACGGAAGTGAAGATTTGTAAGGGAATAGAGTAGAAATTTTGAAAGAGGAACGAAAAGAAAAGCGTATGTCAAGTTTCTCAATACATTTTTAAGTTCTTATCCAAAATTTATCACCCTCCCTTTCCTGTCTCTACTGTCCATAAGAAAACTATATATTTCTCTGTCCCTTATCTTAACCATTCCACAATTTCAATGACTTCCAAACTCTCTAGGACTTTATCTCATTTCTTTCCTCACCTTGACATACGCTTTTCTTTTCGTTCCTCTTTCAAAATTTCTACTCTATTCCCTTACAAATCTTCACTTCCGTTTCCTCTGAAGTCATCAGTGGTTTATAAATTTTCCTGTCCCTCCTGCCAGAAGGGCTACATTGGTTCCACTGTTCGTCTTCTTAGGACACGTATTTCTGAACACCAAGGTCTCTCCCCTCGTACTTCCCTTCCTCTTTCTAACCCTTCTTTTTCTAACATTCGCTCACACTCTCAAACTTCCTGTCACTTTTTCCCTTTGCCTCAACACTTCTCTGTTCTGGATGGTCATCAAGATGTTTCCTCCCTCCATATTCTGGAATCACTATATATTTCTAAACTCAAGCCCGGTCTCAATAATAATCAATTATCCTGTCCCCTATATATCTCACACTCTTAGTCCTCTTTCCCTATATTAGCATTTATATTTCCCTCTTTCCGCTAGTTGTTCATCTTGTAACTGAGGCTCCTGTCATTGCCTCCTCTCCTCTCTATTTCTAGATATATATATATGTTCATTTGTATGTATGTATGTTGTATAAATGTTTATATGTATGTGCGTATGTTTGTGTTATGTATGTATGTATGTTGGTTGCTTGTCGTGTTTGTATGATCCTCTTGTTTTAAAAAAAAAAAATTTTTAACAACCAACCTAACGTTCAGTTTACTATATTATTTCTTTAACCTTTTTCTCTTTCACGATTCTTCTTCAATTGAACCGTGTTTGACTCGTCAGTTTGTTATTATTCATTTGTGTTTAGTTATTGTTGTATTGTCTTTTAAGTCTTAAATTTTACAAATTTTCATCTATTATATCTTGCTTTTCATTGTGCTACAATCTTTTAATTTTAGTACTTTTTTTTTTTTTTTTTTTTTTTTTTTTTTTTTTTTTTTTTTTTTTTTTTTTTTTTTTTTTTTTTTTTTTTTTTTTTTTTTTTTTTTTTTTTTTTTTTTTTTTTTTTTTTTTTTTTTTTTTTTATTATTATTTTATTATTATTATTATTATTATTATTATTATTATTATTTATTATTATTATTATTATTATTATTATTATTATTATTATTATTATTATTATTATTATTATTATTATTATTATTATATTATTATTATTATTATTATTATTATTATTATTATTGGTATTATAATTATTATTGTTATTACTATTAGTGTTATTTTTATTGTTGTCATTATTGTTATTTTTGTATGTGTTTTTGTTACATATGTGTTCATTCTTTCAATTTTCAGTGTCCTGATGATGATCACAGTAGTGATCGAAACGTCGACTTTAACTTATTTATATAAATTTTTAAGATGTAAATAAATGTTATCATTATTATTCTATTATATATATATATATATATATATATATATATATATATATATATATATATATATATATATATATATATATATATATATATATATATATATATATATATATATATATATATATATATATATATATATATATATATATATATATATATATATATATATATATATATATATATATATATATATATATATATATATATATATATATATATATATATATATATATATATATTTTTTTTTTTTTTTTTTTTTTATTTCTCCTCTGGTGGGCAAAGGCCAGAGGCCTACCATTGTTCCACCAGAGTTGGGAGGAAAGTCGGAAACATGGTCAAATTAAAGGCCGACATGACCTGATACACGGCGTTTAAAGGTGCTTAAGTCATAGGTAGTTGGGAAAATAGATGAAGGAAGTGTGTTTCCAGACTTTACCAGTAGAGTAAATGTAAGATTGAGCATAGAGGTTAAGTCTGGGGTCGGAGAGTTGGACAGAGAAAGGATGAGACTGTGTAGAAAGACGAGTCGCACGAGCCCTTCTTAATGGAGGAGGTATGCGACGAGAGAGTTCAGAAGAGCAGTGTCCATTGTAATAGCGATAGTAAAGAGAGAGTGACGCAACATTTCGACGGGCAGAAAGAGATTGGAGAGAATTAGTGAGAGCAGGAGAATTGATAAGGCGAAAACCTCTAGACTCCACCTTTTCCAGGAGAGCTGTGTGTGTGGAACCACCCCAGATGTGTGACGCATACTCCATACAGGGGCGAACAACACCCCTATACAGAGCAAGCAACTGGGGTGGTGTGAAGAAATACTGAAGGCGCCTCAGAACACCCAACCTCTTAGAAGCTTGTTTAGAAAGAGAGGTAATGTGATCTTTCCAAGAAAGATCACGAGAAAAAGAAACACCGAGAATATTAAGGAGAGATGAAGGTTTGAGTTGCGTGTTTTCGAAGAAGATATCGTAGTTGTGTGGAAGATTGTGTCGAGTAGAGAGATGGAGGAATTGAGTTTTTTGAGGCATTGAAAACGACCATGTTTTCTTTGCCCCAATTTGGAAATGAGAGATAGATCAGAGGTTAGTTGCTCCAAGGCCACCCTCCTTGCCTCTATTAACTGTTGCTGGGAGGGGCGTCTTTCAAAATGAAAAGAGTAATGAAGGGTGGAGTCATCAGCATAGGAGTGGATAGGAGATGAAGTAATAGAGAGAAGGTCATTAATGAAAAACAGAAAAAGTGTTGGGGATAGAACAGATCCTTGAGGAACACCACTATTAATAGATTTATAGGATGAACGGTGGCCGTCTACAACAGCTGCTATAGAACGACCGGAAAGGAAATCAGAGAGAAGGTCACAGAGAGAAGGATAGATTCCGAAAGAGGGAAGTTTGGAAATCAAAGCTTTGTGCCAGACTCTATCGAAAGCTTTCGATATGTCCAGCGCTACAGCAAAAGATTCACCGAAATGCCGAAGAGCGGAGGACCAAGAGTCAGAGAGAAGGGAAAGAAGATCACCAGTAGAGCGTTTCTTTCGAAAGCCATACTGGCGATCTGAGATAAGATTAGAAGAATTGAGATGTTTCCAAATCTTCCTGTTAAGGATAGATTCGAAAACTTTAGAAAGAACGGAGGTTAAAGAAATAGGACGATAGTTAGAGGGCTGAGAGGGGTCCCCCTTCTTCGGCACAGGCTGAATGAGCGCACGTTTCCAGCAAGAAGGGAAGGTTGAAGTAGAAAGACATAGACGAAATAGTTTACCAAGGCAGGGTGCAAGCTCGGAAGCACAAGTTTTGAGAACCACAGGAGGGATACCATCAGGACCGTACGCCTTCTTAGTGTTAAGCTCAGAGAGAGCAGAAGTGACGTCTTTAGAAGAAATTACAATTTTAGGCATAAATGAGTTAGAGGGGGTTGAAGGAGTAGGAACAGCTCCGGAATCGTCTAAGGTTGAATTTAAGGCAAAAGTTTGAGCAAAGAGTTCAGCTTTAGAGGAAGGCAAAACGGCAGTTGTACCGTCAGAAGATACTAGAGGAGGGAAAGAGGAAGAAGCAAAGTTAGAGTTGACATTTTTTGCAAAATGCCAGAAAGGGCGAGAGGAAGAGGAGTCAGAAAGATTATTGCATTTGCGACGGAGAAAAGAGTTTTTAGTATCTCGAAGAATAGATTTTGCACGATTCCGGGATGAAATATAAGATGCATGAGATTCTGGAGTTTGAAGACGATATATATATATATATATATAT
>SEYY01021388.1:27500-33606 GCA_009176605.1 Armadillidium nasatum | reverse complement strand
TTTTATAATATTATTTTCTTTCTTATTTAAATTCCAGCAATTGGGCACAAACGTGTGTTGTTTTGGGATTAAAAAAATTATATAGTGTGGTTAAGGGTTACAAAAATTAAATTAACTATGTCCTTTAATAATTAAATCATAATTAAAACTTATATTGGAACTGAATTTAAAAGCCATTGTTATATAACCTTTAAACTAAATTTGTGCCATATTTAAAATATTTTAATTATAGTGTGTTAGACTTTAATAAATGTATCGTTGTATACAAACTATTTATTATCACACGTTTCATTTATAATAATCAATAATTAAATTGGTGCAATAAAACTAAAACTAGAACTACAATATAGAAGCTTGATCTTCTTTAATAAATAATCGTAAAAGCGGATTCTAATTAATATATTAGAAGCGTAAAGACTAAATAGAGCGTGTGTGTGTGTTCCTGTGTTCCAGTACCTTACAAAATACGCAGTCAGATCTTACCGAAAACCTTCTAGCCGAAATACCTCATAAGGGAAACTTTATTCATACTAGAGTAAAACTCATATATCATATCCGTTGTAGCTTACCAATAGGCTCGAAACTCCTCATTTCCGTTGCAATAACCTTTATAATCATAGATTATCTTACCAAACGTCCAAATAGTCTATACTCCTATAGAAGCAGAAAACATAATTCTCTTCTTATATATATATTGAGACTAGTCCGAGAAAGTCTTCTACAACTCCATAACTGAAGGAGTATAATAAACAAACAGACACATAAAACATGCGTTATAAATGGCGACCTTGCCACTCCGTTCCTGTATAAATAATGGCTGACCCATACCAGTTCGTTCCTGAGTTTCCGTCTATAGAGTTACGCCCTACACTGTCCATACCTGTGAACCCTACCAGTCCTTTGCAGTGCTCATCGCCGTGCTGACACTCCGCTTCTCATTCCAGTTCCGTGCCGTCGCTGTCCGTCATCCCATCGTTGGTGTTTTTCTTGCCACTATCTGCGCTACTGTCCGTCTACAGTCGCTTCTCCTCGTCGACCACCGTACCCTTCGCTTCTTGCATTCCCAGGAGGGGGAACCTCAGTAATTTATTCCTAATGCCAGGAATAATTACAATAAAACTTTCTCTGTCCAAATGAAGAGAAATATCAAATAAACCACATCACACACGTTTGTGTCCAGTAAAATTGTTTGTATTTATTGATATTGCAAAACCAATCTTGCAAATCAATCACCTTATAGAAATTCAACCGAATTTCACTTCAATCAACCTTGCCTCAAACCTGAAGAGGAAATCAATATTCCTATCCTATTAAGGAATAAATCAACCTTTCTCCAAAGTCTTCGTCCTATAGAAGAAAACCAGAATTCTTTGTCCTACGAAAAGAATCATCCAACCAAAATTCTTCATCCCATAAGAAGAATCATTTAACCTACCAGAATTAACCTACCAAAAGTCTTCATAAGAAGAATCAATTATCCTACCAAAGGATCATCCTACCAGAATTTTTCATCCATAGAAGAATAACCAAAACCTTATATAGCTTGAAACTCTTCGTCCAAGTTAGAAGAAAGCTATCCTTCAAATCCTTCAACCAGAAGAATCCTTCCAATCTTTCAACCAGAAGTCAACCAGACCGTCCTTAAAGGTCAAAAAGGTCAACCCGGTCTCGAGTTACCGAAAAAGCCGAGATTCACCGAAACCAATTATATATATATAATAAAAAAAAAAAAAATTTTTTTCCAATTTTTTTATATTTGATTAATTACCAAAAGTAATCATATACCAATTTAATTAATTTAATATTAACCATTACATAATTAATAATTTACCTATTATTAATTTCCTATTTATACTAATATTATTTTACGCCAAGAAAATATATAATATATATATATAATATATATATATATATATATATATATATATATATATATATATAATATATTATATATTATTTTTTTACCGTTTAAATTAATATATTTATAACCATTAATATATATAAATTTTCTAATTAATAAATAAACCTATTATTTACTATTCAACCAATCAGTTTTCAAATATTATTTTTCCTATTAATAAATAATATTTATTTCCATTACCATTTATGTATTTATATTTATAATATATATAATATAATTTACATTATTTTCCGTATTTCCTATTACAACTCTTCCACACCTGTCTGTTATTTTTCTGAAATAAATATAACAGATTCGTCCGTCGTTCTCCGTAACCTTGAAGTGGTCTGCAACCAAGGTTATTGTCATTGAAAAGTCAGCCTGCTGAACGAAGTCATCGCAGTGCCTTTCTAATGTGTATGTGCGTGTGTATCAGCACAACTAACCTCCGAAAATTCCGACATACCTGACATAGCATCGGAAAAACCATTTTTAGATAAGTATAACATTTACTTACTAATTTCTTTTAATTAATTTATTTTATTAATTAATTGTTTAATTATTTATAACCATTTGTCCTGAAAAATAATTATAATTCTATAATTTTCATTTATATACTCAATACAGTATATAAAATATATTTCCCACCTATATATATATATATATATATAAAAATATATTTCCCACCTATATATATATACCTATTAATATATATATATATATATAATAATCCACAATCCGATATGTGTGTGTATAAAACAAATTATTATCAGCCGATGATCAGTTGAGAGTAAGAGTGTCTTTAGCTGTCACGCTTGCATTGTATATGTATTGCGCGAGACCATCTTGCTGTCCGCTGTCCTCTGTCACGCGTTTGTGTATTGCGCGAAACCATCTCCTTGTTTCAATGCCATCCGAGATGCATTGTCTTCCGATTTTTGCAAACGTTGCAATAATTCCGAGCTTCTTTCATTATTATCATTATTAAACTACCCTTTGCCTTTGTTTTTATTATTATAATCAAATTTTGCTCCTTGTATTATTAATAATAATAATAATAATAATATAATAATAATAATAATAATAATAATAATAATAATAATCATAAATTATTATTCCTAATAATTTTTTTTATAACTACATTTTGCATGTATTATAAATCTAGTGTACCATTGCACTTATTACAATTCCGTATGTACTATTATGTACAATCCAATCCAAATCGTACCTTGTACCATTAAGTACCAATTACGTATTAAATCCTTTTGCATGTACTATTTGCATGTATTATTTGTTCGTACTCTCAAGTACTATATCCTTTAAAGTGCACCTATGCATATATCACTTTTTCTTGAGTACCAGTACTCAAATTAATGCATGTCCTAAAAATGCATGTACCATACCTTTACCATATTCCTTAAACGTACCATTTCCTGTACCATGTCATGTACCATATTCCTTAAACGTACTATTTGCTGTACCATGTCATGTACCATTCCATTTAACGTACCATTTGCTGTACTAAATTCCATGTAACATACCAGAACATATATCATACATCTTCGTATGTATTCCTTTGCATTTACATTCCTAAATACAATCTCCGCAAATATCCGTTAGTACTAGAAGTACGTACCTTAAAATACCGTTTACCGTTCCTATTACCATTGTAATTAATTAATATAATTAATTTCAAACCTATTAAAAATAATTAATATAATCCGTTATATAATTAATGATTTAATTCCTCTATCCGTGAGAGAAAACTATTTTTATTTCTTGCAACAAATATTGTATAATAATTTTTGCTCTTATTCGGTCCGTCAAAAGAACTCTCCTTTCAAAAATTTTGTTGCAAAATTGTCAACAAATCGCCTCACAAATTTTAACTCTCGTTTGCGAGCATTTGCTTCTCAGTGCCTGCCTTCAGCGCGCGAACTCTAACGCATACACGAGAGTCCAATTCTTCGTCACTTCAGTGCTAATATTTTTATTTTTTTTGCATTGCATTCATTTATCATATTGCATGATTATTGCATTATATTAATTAGAGTTCATAGAGTTCACATACTTTTCATATCTCTCTTTACCGATAATAATAATAATAATAATCATAAAATTATTATTTTTATTTCCTTTCCTTTATGAATGAATATTCAAGTTTATTCATCTATTTAATTAATAACCGATTATAATTAAGTAGTATACTATACCTCAACCGTTTTTCCTATTATATTCCATAAACAAACCGTTCATTTGAATGCAAACCAAACAAGCTACCGAAGCTACTCATACTTTTATATTACTATTTCAATCCTTAATAATAGTAATAATAATAATAATAATAATAATAATAAATAAATTTTATTATTATTTCTTTTCCCTTATATCCGTTTAGGAAAATTTTAACCAAAAATTTTTATTACAATGTCCTAATAATTGTAAATTACCTTTATAAAACTTTATTAAGTGCCGAACTTAAAGTTTTTTTCCACCGTATTGGAATTCGTATTTCATTGACAATTCCGTAAACTAGCAACTGTACCTGCTCCGCAAATTTGAATCCATATTCAAATTTTAATCTCAATTTCAAACCTATGATGATTTTAATTCCTAATTTTTCTTAGAGTGCGTGTATTTTTCTCATTTATATTTTCTATTTATATTATTAATATGCGTAATAAACTCAATTATAGGAATTAAAATAATTATATCATCATTTGCAAATTGATAGATTAAACCATTACCTACAAATTCTCAGAGAGCCTAAAATATCTGATTAACCTTTAAAAATCTTGATGTCCTGTAAATCAAGAAACTCCGTAAAAATAAAATAAAACCTTTATTTTATTTCCATATTTCAATTTTTTTTTTTTTTGTTATTAGTATTAACTAACATTTCATGTTAATCACAATAACTAATAATCTTTATGTATTTTAGAGTTCCGGAATAACCTAGCACTTCCGAACCTATCAAATCTATCTCTATAGCCACCTGCTCCATAGCTAGCAAATCAACCTACCAAACCTATACCGAAAACCATGCTCCATAGCATTCAACATTCAAAAGAGAATCCCTTTCATCTGTTCATTCGTTACTCCTGTCAACCTCTTTCGAGAAAATTTTCTTACATTAACGAGGTAATATATATTTATCCATTTAAAAATTTACCTAAAATTTTTATATTTTTATAATTTATACTCGATATAATATAATCCGTAGAATTTTTATTCAGTTTAATCTTATATATATATAATATATATATATACTATATATATATATATATATATATATATATATATATATATATATATATATATATATATATATATAATATATCGTAGTATGTGGCCAATACCGACAGTCACTATAAAATTTTACCTTATAAGTTGCAAATTATACCTGTTGATTTACCTAATCCTATTCATCATTTATGCAATCTCCATTTGCATATATCCTGTATATAAAAGTCCTAGTAACTCTCATTTATCTCATTTTCAAATATTAGTTAGAAACCATTACTACTTCATCTCCTATTTTTATTACCATAACTTACCATAACTTACCATAACATTTATGACTATCTTTTTTCTTTTATTATATTACCTTATTGGGATTCCATTCCTTTCTTAAAACATGCAAAATTGCTCGCTAAATTCCTATACCTGTACCGGTATATTATCTATAATTCCGAATCGAACCGAATTACCTATAGTCCTTATACCTGTATATCCTGTAATTATATGCAGAGTCCAGTATCTCCTAAATTTCTCATACCTGTAACAATTTGGATATGTTACATCCGAATTTCTCCTACTAATTTGGAGTAAAATATCCTAATTTTTGTTTTAGAACATTCACTGTTCTATCCTTTAATCCAAAATCTTAATTTTGCCATTTTTTTTCCAAATAACTTCAGCTTAGTAATTTCATTTTTATTTCTTATCCTATAGAGAACATTCCCATTCCTTTATAAAAATAGTCCAAACTATTTGTCCTACACCTTCCTTCTTTTTTTTTAAATTCTAAACCATGATTCTCTGTTACCATATAATAGGATCCATATATCCTTACTGGAAATTTACCTGTTAAATTGATTATTCCTTTATACTCCATTCCCTGGCTGGAGGGCTTATCTTCCTTTGATCAAATACCTTTATTAACCTTCACCTCATATTAATGTGAAACCTTCTAATACCTTTACT
>SEYY01021388.1:0-15000 GCA_009176605.1 Armadillidium nasatum | reverse complement strand
GAAGGACATGCTAAATAAGTCCTTGCCAGCTCAGCAAGAAAAGGGAAACTTTTGCAATTATCTCTCCACCAAACCAGTTGGTCTTTATCTGCCTCCAAACGTGGAAGTTTCAGATAATTTTCAATAATCGATATTATATCCTTTGACACTTCTGATTGTGATTCTTCATTGCTGCTGGAAGCTAGAAGATCTTTCATTGATTTAGCAATGCTTAAGCTAACAGATTTTGTTTCTTTTGTATCTGAGAGCTTTTGCTTTTTCTTGAAAGGCGTTATTTTAGCTGTTTCTATCATCTTATCGCATAAGCATCCTAATTTGATTTTAACATTCTGAGAAACAAGTGGTTTAAAAAATTTTGTTTTGTACCTAGGATCTAAAAAGGTTGCAATTGTATAAGCATCATCATTTTCCAGGTTTTCAAATCTGTCGTTCATCTCCTTCATTAATGTTTCAGTCATCCTTGAAACTCCCTTAGACTTAATAACATTTGTTAACACAACTTTCAATGTTGAAACAAGTGGTATCACATATGACAAACATGATTCAGCTGAACTTATAGTTTTTGTTAATTCTTCAAAATGTCATTTTCGTCATCTGTTAGAAGCTTTAATTTTGTACTGCTTGAAGCATAAAGGCAAATGGCCTCATTAATTTCGCTCATCCTCTCAAGCATATGCAAACTACTATTCCAGCGTATTTGAATATCTTGCATGACAGAAAGTGGACGAACATTTAATCTTGTTTGTATTTTCTTCAGCTCATTTTGGGCTACAACGGAGTGATTGAAATGCGTAGCAATTAACCTACACTTGGTTATTAAATCGGATACACATTTTTGATTCATAATGGAATTTTTAACTACTATCTGAGTTTGGTGTGCAAAGCAATCTACATTTTTCACTCTTGCCAGAGAAAGTGCTTTTTTTTTATATTTGTGCCCGAATCCCTGACTACGCAGTGCACTTCATTTAATGAAATCTTCCATTTTGTCAGCATCTTTTCAAATACAGTTTCAAGATAGTCGCCTGTATGGCGCTCAGAAAGAGGTTCTGCATTCAATACAAAGTTTTGCCTTTGAAAGTTTTTATCGATTGCATGATACGTAATTTTTTACTATCCGCGATGCGGATGCGGTTGCGGATATCCAATTGCGGATATCCGCGGATGCGGATATTGGAAAAATGATGCGGATATCCGCAGTTGCGGATGCGGATGCGGATATCCGGTCCACCTCTAATATATATATATATATATATATATATATATATATATATATATATATATATATATATATATATATATATATATATATATATATATATATATATATATATATATATATATATATATATATATATATATATATATATAGGTTCAGTTCATTTCTTCCTTCATATTTTTATTTGTAATTTTTATTATTACATTTGCACTTTTGTTTAAAAAGTTTTTTTGGCATACTTTTTTACATTTTTTTAATTTTATTTTTAATATTTTTTTGAAAATTTTGTTAAAATTTTTTTTTATTTTTGTCTTTTTATATACTGTTTTGCGTTGCATTTAGTTACTTTTTGCGTTTGTGATTTTTTCATTTATTTTGAAAAGTTTTTTTTAAAGGGGAGCATTTTCCTTATATTTTCATTATAATTCTTTCTTTATAAAATGTATTTCATACATTTTATTAATTCATTTCAATTTTAAATTGTTCATTTAAATTGTCATTCTATACAAAACTTTTCAAAATTTATTTTCCATAAATTTTAATTACTTTCTATGTGTCATATTTACAATATGTACTTCTACATCTCCTTACCCATTGTATATTTCAGTCCCATAACCACATCACTATACAAAATAAATAAATATATTTTAATTACAGTACTTAATTTAATAATTTAATTCATTTTAAATTATATAAGTTATAATACTTATCATTTCATATAAAACATAGTTAATTTATTTAAATTTATTATTTTGGTTTTATATGTATTTTTATATTAATTGTATCATTATTATTTTGTATAATATTTTACAGTTTTGTACTTAAAAACATTTCCCTACACAAATATGCATTACAGAACATTAATATTTTATACAAATTCACACATGTGTTACTTTATTACTTACACACTTGCCTTTGTATTTGTGTTTGTTATATTTGTATTCTTTTCCAATTTCAATTGCAATTTTATTCATTGTACCTACTTTGTTTTCTTTTATGTAGTGATTTGTGTATAATTGTAGTTCCTTTCTTTGGCAAATTTTAAATTTTCAACTTCTTTAATGTCAAATAATTACTTCAAATTTTGATTTTTTTGACAATCTTTTATAACTATTCTTTTTATAAACTCTTTTTGTGAACTCTTTTCAGAGAAAAATTTTAAAATTTGAACCATTCTATTAATTACATTAATTCTTTAATTGCTTTAATTTTAAAGTTTGAACTCTTTAATTTTTTTTTGAACTTTGAATTTTAAAATTTTAAACTTACATCTTTTCAAATTTCAATTTTTGAGTATTAATTTGAATTTAAATTTTGTAAATTGTTGTAATTGTTTTTGAATTTTCTCACATTGATTTCCATTTTAACAAATATTAATTTTGTTTTCCATTCTTGCTTTTGTTTCTTATAAAGTAATTTTTTCACTTTTTCCAAACTAGGAAAGGGGACTTTATAATGATCTATACTTGATCATAATACAAACAAATAATTTTTTTTTTTTTATTTAAATAAAATCTACTTATTCAACAAATTTCTGTCAGGCGTCTTTCAAATCCCTCCAGTTCTCTTGTCTATCCCTGCAACATACCATTCTCCAACTTGCCGGTCTTCTATCTCCTTAGTTCTATGAACTTTAATTAAAACACCTCAGCATTATTTCAAGCTCCTTGTTCTTGATGATGCTGTTGATACACCCTAATACTTCTTTATAAGTATCTCCTTAGTTCTATGAACTTTAATTAAAACACCTCAGCATTATTTCAAGCTCCTTGTTCTTGATGATGCTGTTGATACACCCTAATACTTCTCTTTATAAGTATTTTCTCTTGTCAATCTCTTTCTTTCTACTACAAACTCCTGCAGCGTAAAGTCTTTGTTATCTTGTGTCTCTAGTATACTATCCATGGCCCATCACACCTAACCAAGTAACATAAGTAAATTATTGGTAATGGTAATTATAATACCAAAAATATATATGTTTATTTCATAAACATATATATTGTTATATATTATTCTTATATGTTTTTATTCATTATATTTTCAGCAATATAACATGAGCATAAACGTGTAGTGTATGGTTTAGGAAAAAAAAAACCTTGCTTGGATTTGGGTTTAAAATCTTGTATGAGTTAGAGTCAAAAATTTAATTCATCCTTGTGTAATATTGGGATTAAAACTATATAACAATATTGTGCTTAATATAAAATTAATTATTAAAACTTTATTATATGTGTTAGACTTTAATAAATGTATCTAAATACAAACACTTAATTACACATATATCTTATATAATAATTAATTTCTAATATAAAGAGTGCAGTAAATCAAAAGGAGTAGAAACCTGATATCTATTTAGAAAATAGATTATTGAAAAGGAGCTTGATACTCCAGAAACAACTATTATTAGAAAAGCGGATCCTAAATACATTTTAGGAGCGTGAAGACATTAAATAGATTGCGTGTATGTGTTCCTGTATCTTACAAATTCGAAGTCAGATAATAACCGTTTACCTATTTCACCTATATCCAAATACTTCATACGTGAAATTACTGTCCGTTGCAATAACCTCATAGATTATCCTATTAGACGTCCATATAGTCTATATTCCTATAGAAGTAGAAATCATAATTCTCTTCTTTCATATATGACTAATCCTATAAAGTCTTCGTAATCCTTAATCCTTAGAATCTACCGTCCTACAGAAGTAGCATTCTACAAACCTTAACCAAACCTATATAAAATACACACCACCATCGTATTAAATGGCATACCTTGCCGTTCTTTTCCTGGAATCTTTGTAGTTGCCGCACCTACCATTCCGTATCTGTGTCTTCGTTTGCCTTTGCTGCCCATACCAGTCCATACCAGTCCTTTGCAGTGCTCCTCACCGTGATGCCTTCCTCTCCGCATATCAGTCCTGTTCCGTGCCGTGGCTGTCCATCCTACCATCGTTGGTGTTTTTTCTGCCAGTTTCTGCGTTACCATCCGTCTACCGTCGCCTCTCCTCGTCGTCGTCTCTACCTTCGGCTTCCAGCATTCCAGGGGAAGGATTTCTCTGTAATTTATTCCTAATCTAATGCAAGGAATAATTAGAAATAAAAATTTCTCTGTCCTAATGAAGAGAAATAAATAACTCGTCATGCACGCTTATGCTTCGTAAAAATATTGTTTGTAAACAAAAATTTGCAAAACCACCTTCCAGAAATTCAACCGAATTTCATTCCAATCAACCTTGCCTGAAACCTGAAGAGAAAACCCAAAATTCCTATCCTATTAAGGAATAAATCTTTTTAAATAACCTACCAAAAGACTTCATCCGAAGAAGATAAATCCGAATATAGCTAGAACTTTGCGTCCAAGTAGAAAAAGGTTAATATTCAATTCCTCAAACCAGAATTCTCTGTCCTATAAGAGAAACCATTTATCCTACCAAAGGATCATCCTATCAAAATCTTCGTCCATAGAAGAGAACCCAGGAAATCTTATATTCTATATAGCTTGAAACACTTCGTCCAAGTTAGAAGTAAGCTATCCTCCAAATCCTTCAATCAATCAGACCGCTCCTAGAGGTCAAAAAGGTCAAACTGATTCATCTGTAATCTACAACCTTTGAGTCACCGAAAAACCGAAGGTACACCTCCAAAAAATCTGTCTCGGGATACCGAAAAAGCCCGACATTTACCGAAACCATATATATATATATATATATATATATATATATATATATATATATATATATATATATATATATATATATATATATATATATATATATATATATATATATATATATATATATATATATATATATATATATATATATATATATATATATATATATATATATATATATATATATATATATATATATATATATATATATATATATATATATATATATATATATATATATATATATATATATATATAATAAAAAAAATTTTTTTTTTCATTTCATATATTAAATTTATTCAATATATTAATTACCTAATTTCCAATAAATTAATAATTCAACTTATTATTAATTTTTTTTTCAATCAATATTATCTTTTAATTAATATATTAAATTCCTATTAATTTTTCCTCAAATTAATAAATCCATTATCTATAAAAATTTTAACTAATTTTATAATTCCAATATTATTTGTCCTATATAAAATAATATTAACCTTTTGATTTACACCATGTAAATTATATATATATATATGTATATTATAAAATTATATATATATATATATTATTACCATTATAGCATTTAACCTTGTATTTTATTTATAATATATATATGTTATTGTAAAATAATATATATATATATATATATATATATATATATATATATATATATATATATATATATATATATATATATATATATATATATATATATATATATATATATATATATATATATATATATATATATATATATATATATATATATATATATATATATATATATATATATATATATATATATATATATATATATATATATATATATATATATATATATATATATATATATATATATATATATATATATATATATATATATATATATATATATATATATATATATATTTGTAATTTACTATATTTGAACCGTAAAGGTTTTAATTTATTCACAGGTACCCTTAATTGAAGCAATATAAGTAAAATAGGCGTAAATTTATTCACTATATTATTTAAAACATTTGAAGTAAAAACAAATAAATATAACAACCAAAGATAAATAAATCCGATAACAATATAGGCGTTTACAAAATACCGTGCAACCAATGCAATGAAATATACATAGGCGAAACCAATGATTGCAAGAGACGTCTGTACCAACACTCATTTGATCTTACAAATGATAAATATTCCTCACTCACAAATCATAGAAATATTCATAATCATTTACCTGACATACAAAATACACAATTAATAAAATCAGTACAAAATACAAATAACAGAAAATTAATAGAGTCATTTATCATCAAAAATACACAAAACTTTAACTTAATAAAAGGCGACATTCCTATTGACAACATCACGAATAAAATATTAAATAGATCCAATAGTTTACGCCGGACCTTGAAAGATCTGCCAACGTTGCCAGAATAACCAACTAAAAAGAAGCTATACCAAAATTAACATCAAACCTATGAAGAATTTATATAACTCGTTCTGAAGAAGTGTCTCGAATAACGAGCACGAAAGCTCAACCGTTGTTATATTTATTTGTTTTTACTTCAAATGTTTTAAATAATATAGTGAATAAATTTACGACTATTTTACTTATATTGCTTCAATTAAGGATACCTGAGAATATATATATATATATATATATATATATATATATATATATATATATATATATATATATATATATATATATATATATATATATATTATTATAAAATAATATATATGTATTATTACCATTTAACCATTTACCATTTACCAATGTATGTATAATTTACATTATTTCCGTATCTCCTATTACTTGTGTTTTAATATTTTACACAATTCTTCCAAATCTGTCATATATTTTTGTAACATAAAATATTGCAGATACATCCGACCGACCGTCTTTTACCTTGAAATTGCCTGCCTACAAAATAGAGCAAGGTCAATGTCCTTGAAAAATTCAGCCTGTGAATAAGTCGTTTTAGTGCTTTCATTATTTGTGCGTGTGTTCGGCACTACAAAACTTCGAAAATTCCGACAGATCTAACATCGGAAAACCGTTTTCAGATAAGTATACAAATTACTTACAAATTTCTACTCATTTTTTTATAATTAATTTAATTATTTGTCTTTTAAAATAATTAATTAATTTTCCAATTATTTATCCTGTACAATAATTACTTCCACCTATATATATATATATATATATATATATATATATATATATATATATATATATATATATATATATATATATATATATATATATATATATATATATATATATATATATATATATATATATATGTATGTGTGTATGTATATATATATATATGTTTATATATATATGTATATATTATATATATATATATATATATATATATATATATATATATATATATATATATATATATATATATATATATATATATATATATATATATATATATATATATATATATATATAATATATATATATATATATATATATATATATATATATATATATATATATATATATATATATATATATATATATATATATATATATATATATATATATATATATATATATATATTATATATATATATATATATATATATATATATATATATATATATATATATATATATATATATATATATATATATATATATATATATATAGTATATATATATATATATATATATATATATATATATATATATATATATATATATATATATATATATATATATATATATATATATATATATATATATATATATATATATATATATATATATATATATATATATATATATATATATATATATATATATATATATATATATATATATATATATATATATATATATATATATATATATATATATATATATATATATATATATATAATATATATATATATATATATATATATATATATATATATATATATATATATATATATATATATATATATATATATATATATATATATATATATATATATATATATATATATATATATATATATATATATATATTATATATATATATATATATATATATATATATATATATATATATATATATATATATATATATATATATATATATATATATATATATATATATATATATATATATATATATATATATATATATATATATATATATATATATATATATATATATATATATATATATATATATATATATATATATATATATATATATATATATATATATATATATATATATATATATATATATATATATATATATATATATATATATATATTATATATATGTTTATATACTAATATATATATATATCATTTTCTTTTTAAAACCATTTATTTTCGCTCCTCCGTAAAAGTGTACGTTCGTAAATGTGTTTGAATATCATAGTCAGCTGCCTCTGTCACAGCACCTCATGAAATATGTGTGTGTATAAAACCAATCGTTTATCAGCTGAGAGTGTCTGCTGTCACGCCTCTATGCAAGCGCAAGAGAGCTTCTTGCTTCAAAGCCATCTGAGATGCATTTTCCTCCTATTTTTGCTGACGTTGCAATATATCCGAGAATTCTTTTCTATTTTATTACTATCTTACACTTTTGCTTCAAAATTATTATTATTATTTTTTTTTTTGCTCTTTTGCAATACAAATCTTTATAATGATAATAATAATTAATAGTAATGATAATAATAATTATTATTCATAATAATAATTTTTTTTTTCATTTTGCATATATTAATTACTGTACCATTACATGTAATAATCAATTGTTCTCCTTAATACCAGAATCCATTAAAATGTACTTAATATATTTATTAAATGTACATAAAATGCATGTCTTAAAATGTATGTCCAAATTCCGTTAAACCGTACCTATGCATGTACTTAATTCCTTTTTAAATTGTACTAATGCATGTACTTAATTCCTATATGTACTAAAAATGTACTCAACTCCATTCCATTAAACGTACAATTGCTGTACTAAAATTCTTTTAAATACCACAAGTACTTATATAATTTTAAATTATATTTAAGTTCATATTACGTGTATTATTTTAATTTAGTACTTTATTTCGTACCTTTATTTGTACATCAGTCAGTACTATTCTTAGTATTCTTCTAGTTATTACATTATCTTTGTAAATATTTACCTTTGCATTGCATTACCGTTGTATTACAATCATATAACCTTGAAGGCAATCGCATCCATCCCAAAAGCGTTTTGCTTTTCTCATTTGAAAAACTTTTGTGAGCAAATCGATTGCAGTGCCTCACAGTTTGTCTTTAGTATTGCGCGAAAACCATACCTTAAACATGCATCAAGAGTCTATCTCTTGCGTTCATTGCCTGCCTTACAGCGCAAAAACCGATACATTAACGTACGTGACTTTTATCTCATTCACCTTGCATAATGCAATGTATTATATTTGAGGTCATAGAGTACAAATGCTCTTCTCAAATCTCTCCTTACATTAAATTCCTCCGATAATAATAATAATAATAATAATCAATATTCTTATTTTTTTTGTGAATACATATTCATTTATTCAATTTACTAATCCAGTAAAGTAAAATAAAACCGATTATAATTACTATGTCCGTTCTTAATAATAGTAATAATTGTAATAATAAAATAATAATAATTTTATTATTGTTTTTTTTCATATTTTTTTTTACAATGTCCTAATATTTGCAAATTTTCCTTTATAAAACTTTATTAAGTGCCGAACTTAAAAGTTTTTTTTCTCCACCGTTAGTGGAAATTTTTATTTCATTTCCTAAATGAAAATTTTATTCTAGTGTCCGTTAATAACTAGAAAAACCGACTCATCCGTTGAGCCATTCCTAGAAATCATATATTTTAATCTCAATTTCAAATCTATGATAATTTTAATTCCTCATACTTAGAGTGCGTATATTTATTCACTTATATATTTTATTTATTTATAAAATGCGCAATAAACTCATTATAGGTATTATTAAAATAATTATATCATCATTTGCAAATTGATAGATTAAACCATTTCCTACAATTCCTCAGATGACCAAAAATATCTGATATATGTTCCTTTAGAAGTCAAATCTCTTCTTTAACCTTTAAAAATCTTTATGTCCTGTAAATCAAGTCACTCCAAAAATCTTAATTGTCTTATAAAAATTAAGAAACTCTGTAAAATTAAAATAAAACCTGTATTTTATTTCCTTATATTTTATAAAATTTACGTTACTGTATTGACTAATATTTCATGTTAATCACATAACTAATAGGTTTTATATATTTTAGAGTCTTGGAATAACCTATCTCCTCAAAACTCAAACCTAGCTCTACAGGTACAACCTACCAAACCTATTCCGAAAATTATAGCTGATCCATAGCTCATTTTGAACAGAGAATTGACATCCGTCTCCTCTGAATTCCTTTCACCTACCAAACCTACCAAATCCTATTTAACAAGGTAATATGTATTTATCCATTTAAAATTTTACCTGAAATTTTAATATTTTTATAATTTATACTCGGTATAATATAATCCATAGAATTTTTATTCAATTTAAAAATTTATATATATATATATATATATATATAATATATATATATATATATATATATATATATATATATATATATATATATATATATATATATATATATATATATATATATATATATATATATATATATATATATATATATATATATATATATATATATATATATATATATATATATATATATATATATATATATATATATATATATATATATATATATATATATATATATATATATATATGTATATATATATATATATATATATATATATATATATATATATATATATATATATATATATATATATATATATATATATATATATATATATATATATATATATATCGTAGTATATCAGCACTATTGTCGGAAAAATATTTTTTTCTAAATCATTGCAAATCATTCCCGATGATTTATCTAATCCTATTTATCATTTATGCAATCCCCATTTTGCATATATCCTAATTATAAGGTACCTGCCTGTCATTTAGCCCTTGCAGCTATTTTTAACTCTAAGTCACTTACTTACCAATCTTCATTCATGTAAAATTTATTTTACCTAAGTACAAACTTTGTACTACAATCCTATTTTATTTACCTAAAACCTTATATTATATATTCTTTTTCTACAAGTCCTTCACTGAAGAAGACAATTCCTTGGAAAATTATACTTAAAATTTCCTTATTTCATTCTAAGTCCAACTGACTTTTACCTTTGTTTACATTTTCTGATCTTGTCTTGTTTAGAAATATAATCTTATCTGTATATAAGAGTCCCAGTAACTCTCATTTATCTCATTTGTCTATAGACAATATATTCCATAACGTAGTTAAACCATTACTACTTCATTACTTATTGCTCCAATTGTAATTTTTATTTTGTCCTTATTTCCGTTAAAATAATGCTAATACCTATTTCAAATTTCCAATTAATTCCTCATTAAAAGTCATACTTGCATACCTGTTATTAACTAGCATTGTTTATGACTGTCCTTTTTCTTTTATTATATTACCTTATTGGGATTCTGAACCATTCCTTTCCTAAAATATGCAAAATTATTTGCTAAATTCCTATACCTGTACCTATAGTACTTACCTGTATATCCTGTATTTATGTGCAGAGTACAGTACCTCCTAAATTTCTCATACCTGTAACATATCCGAATTTCTCCTACTGATTTGGAGTAAAATATCCTAATTTTTAGAACATCCACTGTTCTATTCTTTAATTCAAAATCTTCATTTTGCATTTTTTTTCAAATTACTTTAGCTTAGTAATTTCATTTTTAACTCTCGTCCTATAGAGAACATTCCTTTATAAAAATAGTCCTAAACTATTTTTCCTTTGTTCATGGATGTTCAAATTCACATCTTTTTAAACAAACCATATCCTTTTTACCAAAATAGGAACCATATCCTTACTGAAATTACCGAAATATATCCTTTAATCTCCATTCCTGCTGGAGCATTTCCTTTGATCAAACCTTTATTAACCTTCAACCTTCATTTAAATGTGAAACCTTCACATACCTTTACCTTACCTACCTTACCTTATTTCTGAATAACCGAATTTTTGAAATAACAGAAATATAGTCATATATATATTTCTTATTGATACATCTTGTCAAATCTTATTACTTACACCTTAAAAGTGAAACCTTCCTAATTGCTTATTATATCAATTTCCTATTTTGATTTGGCAAAATAAATTTAATATCTACCTTAAAAGATATAAATTTCATTAAAACATTAATGAAATTCAAATTTTCAGTCCTTAAAAGGAGTTCCAATTTATTCAAATCTGTCAGTCCTTTATTTCTAATTCCTAATTGAATTAGAATCATTCCATTCCGAATATAACAATTCCTACCTTGTTACCAAACCATTCCGATTCCAAATTTCAATTCCTAAATTAAAACAATTCCTAATTACATTCCGATTCCCATTCCAATTTCAATTATTAGGGAACTACTTTGATTATATTTCAAAATAATATTCCGATCTACCTACAAATATTTTAAAAGATTCCTAAATATTTTCATATTGTTTTCATTTTCTTTCTTAATAGAAAATCCAATTCCTATTCTCATTTTTATTTTAATTCCTAAAATTCCTATCCGAGATTCATATATTCCTTAAAATTCATAAAATTTCCTTTATTTTTCATTATTATAATAAGTAGAGAAAATTACTACTACTACTATTTACTACTACTAATACCACCACTACTATAAAATTTTGTGAAATATTTATATAATTCTTTTAAATTATATTACCTACTACCTACCATAAGGTTAATTATATAATTATAATATATTATATTATCCATTATTTCATTCAAACTGAAAATCATCCTTTTCCAAAATTTTTAATTTTTCATTCTCCAAGAGAGAGTGCAAATCTCATACACCTCAATTCCTATATAAATATATAATATATATTATATATACTATATATATATATATATATATATATATATATATATTATATATATATATATATATATATATATATATATATATATATATATATATATATATATATATATATATATATATATATAATATATATATATATATATATATATATATATATATATATATATATATATATATATATATATATATATATATATATATATATATATATATATATATATATATATATATATATATATATATATATATATATATATATATATATATATATATATATATATATTGTGAGAGGCTAGTACGAAGTAAAACAAAAACCAACTAAATGATCTGTGAAATTAGGAGTGTTGAATAGTTTTAATGGCTTTTTTTGGACCTTGTACAAGTGAAGTGTGAACTCGTATTCTATATTCAGCACAATTAAGAAATTTAAACGTTGATATACTGGATTTGGTAAAGTGCTTAGAAGTTAAAACAACGATAGAAGTCAACGACAATATCTAAATTTAGGAAATTAATTCATTGTGGTAAACGCTGATAAAGTTTTACACTTTATAACCCCGTGAAAACGGGTAAGTAAATCTTTAAGGTAATTGAGTAAATTTTAACGTGAACTAGAAATGGAGAGTTAAAATTAAAACAAGTTGTTACGAAGCTAGGTTACACTTGGTATGGTTGATATATTATTATTATTATTATTATTATTATTATTAATTATTATTATTATTATTATTATTATTATTATTATTATTATTATTATTATTATTATTATTATTATTATTATTATTATTATTATTATTATTAATTATTATTATTATTATTATTATTATTATTATTATTATTATTATTATTATTAATAAATATTATTATTATTATTATTATTATTATTATTATTATTATTATTATTATTATTATTATTATTATTATTATTATTATTATTATTATTATTATTATTATTATTATTATTATTATTATTATTATTATTTTTGATATATTACTATTAAATTATTATTATTATTATTATGTTTATGATTATTATCATTATTATGGTGGTTATTATTATTATTATTATTATTATTATTAATTATTATGGTGGTTATTATTATTATTATTTTTATTTATTAATTATTATTATTAATTATAATTATTATATTATATTTTATTTTATTTTTTTCATTTTTTTTTTTTTTTTTTTTTTTTTTTTTTTTTATTTTTTTATTATTATTATTACTTATTAAATTATTACTATTAAATTATTACTATTAAATTATTAAAATTATTAATTACTATATTATTCTGATACGGAAGCCAAGTATATATTATTTTTATTACTATTATTATTGTGGATTAACGGAGCCGAGTATTTATTATCGTTACTGTTATCATTGTATAGGCATTAGCGTGGGAGCCAAGCAGCAGTCTGGTAGTTAACAGTGTGGAAGCCATACCTCCGTGTGCTGGTCTATCATTGGCCATTTCTCATTACTTGGAGCAGTTCATAATTGTGGCTTGTGACGTGTTGTTTTTATTGCTGCAGCTGCAAACATAGTTTCCACTTTTGGTATCACTGGGAGGCCGCACCACGAGGGTGTGCTCAGTATAATCATCCTGCAAATTTGCTTTTGGAGACTGCTCAAGTGTATATTACCATCTGCATTCTTGGTTCATTAAAACTCTTAAGTGAATGTGATCAAAGAATGTGATCAAACTCCACCAGATTGGAGTTCGACCCAAAGACAGGAAGCCTTTGAGATTATTACAAAGTATCAACAAGCCTAGAGGAGAGTACTTGTATATAACCGATAATTGCACAACTTTGAATGGTCTATGGTGGCCTTGTGCCATATTGTAAATATCATATTGATATATTCTATACGTATTACTGATTAGGATTAGTATAGGTTAGTTGAGGGTATTATTCTGGCAAACTTTAATAATAATTTTGTGCATTTTAAAATTGTGTGTATATATATTATAAATTGTGTTTTCTTTTCTTCAACCTATTAGCTTAGACCTCAGCACTAAAAGGACCCTTGGTTGGCATTAATGAGTGAAGTGACACCGAAACAATATATATATATATATATATATATATATATATATATATATATAT
>SEYY01021387.1:32500-40158 GCA_009176605.1 Armadillidium nasatum | reverse complement strand
ATATATATATATATATATATATATATATATATATATATATATATATATATATATATATATATATAGTTACCTTTTCCCATCCCCAACATTAATTAAACAATTTTGCCAACCCTTCTACCACACTCTTTCCCCTTCCTCAACATCTTTCCACTTATCACATCTAATTTTGTCGATATAACACTCTTCCTACCATCTCTCCATCACCTCAGCCTCCCTCCTCACATCCCTCACATCAGCAGCCTACTAAAATACTCCATCTATCTTGCCCTAACCTCACTTTCTACCTGTTTTATTTCTCGGCTTATTCCCTTTACCCTCCCTCTCCTTTCCTTCCTTTATTCACTCTCTTTCAAAATATGTTATTCCTATCTTTAAATCCTTCCACAATATTATTACTCAATTTTTTATCTGCTCTTTCTTTCACCCTCCATACCTCCCTTTTGACTACCCTCTTATTTTCCTTATATACCTCCCATTCCTCTACTTTTTTTCTTCACATATTTTTCAAAAGCCTCCTTTTTTTTCCCTTACTATTATATTCACTTCCTCGCACCACCATTCGCTTTTCTTTTTTTTTAACTTCCCTCCCACCCTCCTCAACCCACACACATTTCTTGCACTTTCTACTAGTACCTCCCTTAACCACTCTCACTCATCCTTCACTCCTCCAACAACACTCCCTCTCACCTCTTCCCAACCTAAATTTAGCTCTCTTCTTAATTGCTCCCCCACTACCCAACTCCCACAATATCTCCACTCTCACACTCTCCACTCCCTTTCTCACACTCCCACTCTTTCTCCGGACACCCCCCTAATTCTAATTTCAGCTAGCACCAAATAATGATCTGAAATCCCTCTAGCAGCCCTACAAGATACTTTTATTCAAGTAATCTTTCTTTTATCCTTTTCCTAATAAATATATAGTCTAATAAATCTTTATCACCATTTTCACTATTAACATATGTCAGCTTGAACTTCACAAAGTATCTTAGTCCTTCTATCGGTTTTTAAAATATTTAAAAGTTTTTCTATGTGACAATGAACCTTATCCAAATTTATTACTTTAGTTTGAACAATATTTGCTGTAGGCTCCAAATATGAATAATATTTCGTTATGATTATTATACAGATGAGAAATGTAGGACTTCTTGCTGCTGATGAAAGATGACATGCTGTAGTTCGTGTGGCTTGTTTTACATCTGAATCAGAAAGGAGATTTTCTAATGATAAGTTTATTTGGCTAAAATTTTCAAAAAGTCTCCTAATTGATTTATACTTGACAGTCCATCATGTTTCGCAAAACCATTGTATATTTGCTACCAAATGTTTTGCGTGACGTACTTTTGCTGAAAATTTTATAACTTAATTTACAATTCCAATAGTGTTTCAAATTCTGGAATAGCATTTACGTCATTAATTACTAAATTTAAACAATGGGAATTCAGAATTTGATCACACTTCAACTTTCCCATATATAATATATATATATATATATATATATATATATATATATATATATATATATATATATATATATATATATATATATATATATATATATATATATATATATATATAATTTTGATAACCACTATGATAAATCAACCGTGGAATCATTATTTATAATTTTATAACTGCTAATGATGTTATAATTTCGAGGAATCGATCCCGGCCCCAAAAGATGGAAGTCCGATGTGTTGACCACTACTCCACTGATGGTTAAAAGGAAATAATCCAGAACTTCTACTTACATTTCTCGCCTAGTGAAAAGTCCCTTCAATATTTCCCCGACCACAATATAAATGTTGACGCTACTCCCAAGTTGTGGTCGGGGAAATATTGAAGGGACTTTTCACTTGGCGAGATATGTCAGTAGAAGTTCTGGATTATTTCCTTTTAACCATCAGTGGAGTAGTGGTCAACACATCGGACTTCCATCTTTTGGGCCCGGGTTCGATTCCTCGAAATTATAACATCATTAGCAGTTATAAAATTATATTATATATATATATATATATATATATATATATATATATATATATATATATATATATATATATATATATATATATATATATATATATATATATATATATATAATACGTACAGATCCAGCCATCATTCATAAAGGGTAGGCATGGCCCTACCCTACATTTTCAGCCACAAAGTATCTCAAGTCAAGAATTGTACAGATGTAGCCATTCATAAAGTGTAGGCATTGCCCTCCCATACATTTTCAGCTACAAAGTATCTCAAGCCAAGAATCTAACTATCTTAAAATTTAGGCATGGCCCTCCCCTACATTTTCAGCCACAAATTAACTTAAGCCAAGAATTGTACAGATGTAGCCATTCATAAAGTGTAGGCATTGCCCTCCCCTACATTTTCAGCCACAAATTAACTAAGCCAAGAATTGTACAGATGTAGCCATTCATAAAGTGTAGGCATTGCCCTCCCATACATTTTCAGCTACAAAGTATCTCAAGCCAAGAATCTAACTATCTTAAAATTTAGGCATGGCCCTCCCCTACATTTTCAGCCACAAATTAACTTAAGCCAAGAATTGTACAGATGTAGCCATTCATAAAGTGTAGGCATTGCCCTACCCTACATTTTCAGCCACAAATTAACTAAGCCAAGAATTGTACAGATGTAGCCATTCATAAAGTGTAGGCATTGCCCTCCCATACATTTTCAGCTACAAAGTATCTCAAGCCAAGAATCTAACTATCTTAAAATTTAGGCATGGCCCTCCCCTACATTTTCAGCCACAAATTAACTTAAGCCAAGAATTGTACAGATGTAGCCATTCATAAAGTGTAGGCATGGCCCTACCCTACATTTTCAGCCACAAAGTATCTCAAGTCAAGAATTGTAAAGATGTAGCCATTCATAAAGTGTAGGCATTGCCCTCCCATACATTTTCAGCTACAAAGTATCTCAAGCCAAGAATCTAACCATCCTAAAATTTAGGCATGGCCCTCCCCTACATTTTCAGCCATAATGTTTCTCAAGTTAAAAAAAAGGTATTTTCATATATTTTATATATATATATATATATATATATATATATATATATATATATATATATATATATATATATATATATATATATATATATATATATATATATATATATATATATATATATATATATATTTTTTACAAAACGCCACCACTCACGGGCAGAGCCCTTTTCAAGGAGGGGGCACACACACAAGGACAAACTCACACAAGCACACACACACCTAACGCACAGCCCTCAGGTGGGCGCAGACAGAAGACTTGAAGAGTGGAAGATTAAATACAGTTGGAAAAATGGAAGATGGTAGAGAATTCCACAGAATAGAGGTGGCTGGAAAGAAGGAGGTACCACAACGGGCTAGCCTGGGATTCCCTACGTCCACACAAAATTGGTGTGAAGGCAGAGCACCCCTCGTGCAACGAGGACGACGCAACGGTGGAGGAATGCGAGAGGCCAATTCCCTCGAGCACCTGCCATTGTAGTACCTGTAGAAAAGAGATAGCGCGCCAACGTCACGTCGCAGAGACAGAGGGTCAAGAGAGTTTGAAAGTAGGGGACAGTTTATTAATCTCATAGCTTTTGACTCAACCCTATCCAGAAGAGAGGAGGAGCCAGAGCCCCCCCAAGTGTGAGAACAGTACTCCATACAAGAGCGAATAAGACCCTTATATATCTGGAGTAACTGCTCAGAAGAAAAAAACTCTCGCAACCTGAACAGAACTCCCAGCTTCTTAGAGGCAGCTTTAGCAACCATTGTGATATGTGGTTTCCAAGACAGTTTGTTGTTTATGTTTAGACCAAGAATGTTAATGTTATTTACAGGTGAGACGGGAGAGCCATCGAAGAGGATAGGAAAGTTAGGAGGTGTTTTTGAGAGGGAGATGTAAAGAAGTTGAGTTTTTAAAGAGTTGAATTTCACAAGGTTGCTATGTCCCCACCGGGAAATTCCATCCAGATCGGCAAGAATAGAATCGGAAAGTTGAAGACGAGAAGCAAGTCTAGAAGCAAAAGAGGGAGCAGATTTGAAATGAGTAGAAGAATGTAGAGTTGAATCATCAGCATAAGAGTGAACAGAGTTAGAAGTGCAGTGGAGAAGATCGTTAATGAAAAGTAAGAATAAGGTTGGAGATAAAACAGAACCCTGAGGAACACCACAGTTGACAGAAAAGGAGGAAGAGGTCGCTCCATCTACAACTCCGAAATGGAACGATCTGAGAGAAAACTAGACAAGAGTAAGCAAAGGGAAGGAGGAAACCCAAAGGAAGGGAGCTTAGAGAGCAGTGACGCATGCCATACCCGGTCGAAAGCCTTAGATATGTCAAGCGCCACCACACAAGACTCCCCGAAGTCCTTAAGGGCAGAAGACCATAGATCAGTAAGATAGGAAAGTATGTCACCAGTTGACCTCGAGCGACGAAAGCCATACTGGTGATCAGAGAGAAGAGAATGAGACTCCAAATGATCCAGGAAATGAGAGTTGAGGAGAGTTTCAAAAATTTTAGATAGAACACAAGTGAGAGCTATAGGTCGATAGTTAGAAGGGTCAGAACGGCTACCTTTTTTCGGGATCGGCTGAACCAACGCACGCTTCCAGCATAGAGGAAAAGTATTAGTATTAAGGCATAGAGAGTAGAGCTGAACGAGGACAGGGGCCAACTCGGAAGCACACTCCCTCAGAACACGAGGGGGAATGCCATCCGGGCCACTGGCCTTCCTGACGTTCATAGATTTCAGGATCCCATGCACCCGATCATGAGTAATTATAGGTAGAGGCATGGAACACCTGAGAGGAGAAGGAGTAGGAGGAGGGATGCCAGAATCGAGCAGGGTGGAATTAGATGAAAAAAGGAGGCCGAAGAGATTAGCCTTTTCAGAAGGAGTATTAGCTACAGAACCAGCAGAGCGAATAAGAGGAGGAAAGGCAGATTTACAGAAGTTGTTAGAGATATTTTTGACAAGAGGCCAGAAATTTTTATCAGTAGGAGAGCCATGGAGGTCAGCGCACTTCCTTTTAATGAAAGTACGCTTAGTCCGTCGAAGAACATCCCTGCATCGATTCCGGGCTGAATGAAAATTAGCAAGAGTGATAGGAGAAGGAGAGTTTTTCCATTCACGATAAGCATTGTCTCTCTCCCGGAGGGCAAGAGAACAATTGCCATCGAACCATGGATTTTGAGGAGAAAAAGATTTAGTTGAAGATGGAATGAATCTGCCCATCCCTTCAAGGATTACTGCCCCTATCTTTTCAGCAGAGACAGAAGCGTCCCCCGAGACAAAGCAAGATTCACTCCAATGATAGTTAGCAAAGAAGCGGCGCATTGCCCCCCAATTAGCCCGATTAAAGTGCCAGAAAGTACGTTTAGGGCATGGTGGAGCTGTTGGAGAGAAAGCATTATAACTAAGAGCTATAAGATTATGGTCGGAGTTACCAATAGGAGGGAAAATGGTGTATTTATAACTAGAAGGAGTAGTGGTGAAGCATAAATCAAGTGTATTCAAGAATTGGTTAGGACGATCTGGAATGTGTGTGGGTTCCCTAATCAACTGCTCCAGATCGTTAAGAATGCTGAATGAATTGGCCTCCCTCCCACCTGTATCAGTATGAGAGGAACCCAACCACTCAGTGTGGTGTACGTTGAAATCCCCTAAATAGAGGACCTCAGCATTTGGATGAGAAGAAGTGACAGTCTCGTGAGTAGTAGTAAGATATTGAAAAAAGATTGGAAAATCTGTTCCATTAGGGGAGCAGTAGCAGAAGCACAAGGATAATTGTAGTAGTAGGAAGACAGATTTTAAGCCATAAAACATCGAAATTAGGAGATTCTAGATTTACGAGACGTGTCACAGGAGTGTTAATGTTAATATAGGCACAGACTCCACCATTTAGACGGAAATTGTGAAAAAAGTTGTAGTTAGAGACATTAAGATTGCTAGAGAAAGAATCCCTGTCCAGCTGGGTCTCAGACAGAAGTAAAAGGTTAGGAAGAGAGGTAGTGAGGTAGTGTTCAACAGATATATATATATATATATATATATATATATATATATATATATATATATATATATATATATATATATATATATATATATATATATATATATATATATATATATATATATATAATTTTAAACCGTGTGATCTTAAAAAAAATTCTATTGTGGAAGGCTCTTGTGAGGTTGAAAATCTATGGGGTAGGGGGCCATGGCCATACCCTGCCCCCACAACGGCATATATATATATATATATATATATATATATATATATATATATATATATATATATATATATATATATATATATGTATGTATGTGTGTGTGTGTGTGTGTGTGTGTGTGTGTGTGTGTGTGTGTGTGTGTGTGTGTGTGAAAGAGAGAGAGATAAATGAGGACAACTTACGCCTTTAAATGCGCCATTGTAATAAGGGAAGAAGAATTTCTGTAGCATTTTATTTAAAAAAATAAATAAATAAATAAATAAATAAAAAAAAAAAAAACTAAAGCTTTGCTACAACATAACGGACTCCTTAAAAACTTTTTAATAAAACGCAAAATAATTACTTGGCTCTTTATCTTGTAACAATAATGCTCAGTTAAGCTATATATATATATATATATATATATATATATATATATATATATATATATATATATATATATATATATATATATATATATATATATATATATATATATATATATATATATATATATATGGGCTATGATGTGAATGTAAAGCATGAGCAAGTTCCAATCCAATTCCCTTTTGTACTGCCGTAGCATAGTGGTTAGCGCACTAGACTTACCTATCTTAAAGGTTGTTGGTTCGAGTCCAATAGCAGGCATTATTTTCTATATAGAAATAGTCTGTGAGAGATTATAGCAGATTTAAAATCATATATATATATATATATATATATATATATATATATATATATATATATATATATATATATATATATATATATATATATATATATATATATATATATATCAAACCACTTCATCCCTTATCAACTCCTATGCAGATGAGTTACCCTTTATTATCTTTTCGTTTCGAAAATCTTCTCAATTTCCAGTAACTGATAGCGCAGGGGTACCCTTGGAATAATTTATATCTGATATTGCTAAAGGATTGTTAACTGGGGTGAATAAAAAAACAATTTTTTTAATGCCTCAAATAGCCAATACTCAACATAATCATTCATCCAATTACATCTTCCTTTATAAAAACAATATATTTATGGTATTTCCTTTTTCTCGTAGTCTTTCTTGGTAGATTCCCTTGTTTCTCACTCAATGAGACGTTTTTTTCTTTGAGATATTTTATGTTTCACACCGACCTAGCTGCTTGTTCGACATAGGAGAGTCCTTCGTCTTTATATGAAATTTACATCACATATATGGGAGTAGTCTGTGGTGTCATACATTTTGTATTTGAACTCTTTTGTATTATTTTCTCTATCACAAATACAACGTACACTGATCCTCGGAACTCTTAAGTCCTATACCTTCTCCTTTGAAGAGAGATTATTATTTCCTGTATTCTACTGATAAAGTCTTCAACATTCATTCGGTTTTTCTCAACTAATTTCATTTTTAAACATTGAAGAACAAAGTATCGGACTGTGTAAAT
>SEYY01021387.1:17500-27500 GCA_009176605.1 Armadillidium nasatum | reverse complement strand
GATCTTCTGTTTTTTAAAAAAATAATACTTTTCAAGGAAATTAATCGTGATATTGCGGATGCCGCATTACTTAAATTTAAAAATCATATGTGGTACTTATCTGCAGAAGCTTCTGCATTTGCGTTTTTTGATGACAACATTCCCGTAAATGTTAAAAGAAATATGGTTGATGCATTAAAAAAGTGATTCATTATTTGGAGAGGCTAATAAAATAGAAATCGACGTAAGGAGTAATTTCTTGAACCTGGAAATTTCTGATTTCGTTTCGAAACATTCAAAACGTTTTTTTGGCCACCACCCTAACCTAGACATCTTGTTCTAGGAAATTTGAAGGCAAATTGAACCAATTTGCTTTCAAATTTCCTAGAACAAGATCCACAAACTTGGAAAATAAATGAACAGTATAAACATTGTCTTAAGATTGTTGAAAAAATAAAAGTGGTTAACGATGCAGCCGAAAGAGGAATTAAGTTAATTCAGGAGTATAATAGTAAATTAACAAAAGACGAAGAGCAGAAAAATTACATAATCCAAGTTGTGGCATCTTACCGTAAACGTTTCCCTGATGTAAGCAAAGCAACCATATCATCTTCATTTTGAACTATAATAGATCGATCTATTTACTATTTTTAGCCTTTAATTACAATGTATATTTTTTATTACTCATAAATTATGCAGTAAATTCAATAAAGAAAATGTTTATTTATATCATTGTTGTTCATTTCCAAATCTTGTTTTCAAAAGCTGATTTTTAAAATTTTTCAGTTTCTTCAGATATTTTATCTCCCATGAGGGTCGGCTTAATATTAAAACAATTTCATGAAACTTGGTATACATTACTTTTTAATGAAGCAGAACAGATTAGGGGGGTGAGACCAAAAAAAAAAAGAAAATCGAAATTATGGGCCAGTATATATATATATATATATATATATATATATATATATATATATATATATATATATATATATATATATATATATATATATATATATATATATATATATATATATATATATATATATATATATATATATATATATATATATATATATATATATATATATATATATATATATATATATATATATATATATATATATATATACATATCAGCTCTAGAATTGCTTCTTCCTCTTTTCTTCCTTTCTTCTTCAAACGATACAACTGCTGATTTACCTTCCTTAGTCTAAAGCTGAACTTTTCGCTCAAACTTTGTCTTTAATTCAACTTTAGATGATTTTGGAGCTGTTTCTATTCCTTCAATCTCCTCCAACTCATTTTTGCCTAAAATTGAAATTTCTTCTAAAGACGTCATTTCTGCTCTCTCCGAGCTTAACACTAAAAATGTGTTCGGTCCTGATAGTATTCCTCCTGTGGTTCTCAAAACTTGTGCTTCCGAGTATGCACCCTGCCTTCGTAAACTATTTCGTCCTTGTCTTTCCACTTCAACCTCCTCTTCTTGCTGGTAACGCGCTCATTAAACCTGTGCCGAAAAAGGGAGACCCCTCTCAATCCTCTAACTATCGTCACATTTCTTTAGCCTTCGTTCCTTCTAAGGTTTTCGAATCTATCCTTAACAGGAAGATTTGGAAACATCTCAATTCTTCTTATCATATATATGATTGCCAGTATAGCTTTCGAAACGCTCTACTTGTGATCTTCTTTCCCTTCTCTTTGACTCTTGGTCTTCCGTTCTTCGGTATTTCGGTGGATCTTTTGCTGTGGCGCTGAATATATCGAAAGCCTTCGATAGGGTCTGGTACAAAGCTTTGATTTCCAAACTTCCCTCTTTCGGAATCTACCTTTCTCTCTAATTCCCTTTCTGGTTATTCTATAGCAGCTATTGTAGACGTCCACCGTCCATCCTTTAAATCTATTTATAGTGATGTTTCTCAAGTATCTGTCCTATCCCTAACACTTTTTCTACTTTCCATTAATGACCTTCTATATGTTACTTCATCTCTTATTCACTCCTATGTCGATAACTCCATCCTATATTACTTCTTTCAATTTGAAAAGGCGCCCCTGCCAACAGCAGATAATATATGTAAGGAGGGTAGCCTTGGAGCAACCGACCCCTGATCTATCTGGTATTTCAAATTGGAGCAGAGAAAAAGTCGTTTTCAATGACTCAGAAACTCAAAATCCCCATCTCTATACTCGACACAATCTTCCAGATAACTATGATATCTTCTTCAAAAACACAAACTCAAACCTTCATCTCTCCTTAATATTCTCGGTGTTTCTTTTTCTCTCGATCTTTCTTGGAAAGATCACATTATTTCTCTTTCTAATCAAACTTCTAAGAGGTTCAGTGTTCTGAGGCTCCTTCAGAATTTTTTCACTCCTCCCCAGTTCCTTGCTCTTTATAAGGGTGTTGCTTGTTGTATGGATCATTCAACACACATCTGGGGTGGTTCTACTCATGCAGCTCTCCTTGAAAAGGGGGAGTTTAGGACCTTTCGACTTATCAACTCTTCTGCTCTCACTAATTTTATCCAATCTCTATCTGCTCGTCGAACTGTTGCGTCCTCTATATACTATCGTTATTACAATGGGCACTGCTCTTCTGAACTCGATCGTTGCATACCTCCTCCACTGAGTAAGGCTCATGCGACACGCCTTTCTACACACTCTCATCCTTTCTCTGTCCAACCCTCCGACCACAGACTTAACCGATATGCTCAATCTTACATGCACTCTACTGGTAAAGTCTGAAACACACTCCCTTCATCTATTTTCCGAATTTTTATGACTTACACACCTTTAAAAGTCAAATATTGGGGCATGTTGGCCTTATTATATATATATATATATATATATATATATATATATATATATATATATATATATATATATATATATATATATATATATATATATATATATATATATATATATATATATATATATATGAGTGTATAAAAGGGAGTGAGTCAGAAAATTAATTAAGCAATAAGAGTTCCTGTTCGAGACTTTGAGGATGTTTGAATGGTGCAATATTCTGAATTATGTTTGTTCTTGGGGAAAGAGGAAGCCTGTTGTCTTTTTCGATCACGAGCATCGATCTTTCAAGTGCTCTTCTTCGTGTATGTGTTTGTGTGTGTGTGTTTTTTTATGGCTATGAATAAAATGAGGTTTATGAGACCAGAGTGCTTAAAATTTTTGAAAAATTTACTTGGAAATGTTCACAAATAACTGAATGCTTATGGGGACTCTACATTACACAAAAGTACTGTTTTGAAATTGATGTAGCTTTTAAAGAAAGGTAGGGAAGATCTGAATGATGACGGGAGAGACGGGTGATCTTCTTATGTGGTATATGAAGAAACTGTGGTTGCAGTACAGAAACTAATGGAAAAAACCACAGAGTTAGTATTGTTTTTTTTAGCCACAAAGGCTGATTTCATATGGTTAAGGAAATACGATTTTAAGTAAATACATAAGTCTCAACAAGTTTTTGTTTAATGGACGCCAAAAGCGTTGGTGAAAATCAACTTGTCCACGGCGCTGATCTTTCCTTGAGTCTTATGATCACAACTCGTTCCGACCGAGATGATTTGTTGCAGTGAATTGTTATGAGACGATATCTGCATTATTAATTTGATTCAGTAAGCAAAATCTATTCAAAGCAGCAACTTTCAATAGGTTCTGTAATGTTTATCAGATTCACAACAGAGAGGTCGGACACGAATGTAATGGTTTCAGTGATTCTGAGTGAAATTGGAATAATCTTGATTGACTTTCCTGAGAGAGTTCGAACTACCACATCAGCTAATTATGATGCAAAGTTGGATCGATGAATTTAGTTTCACTATAATAATTCTCTGGCACGCTAATCACTCGCGTTGAGGACCAAATTGAGAGAGTTTCGGCAAGAAACTCTTACAATCTTGACCTTGCTCTTTCTGATTTCTTAAGCAAGATTCAAATTGAAAGATGACACCCAAATTGCTCTAAAGACATGGTTCACTCCGTAAGAGCGCAGAATTCTAATTAAGGAACAAACTATGAAGATTTAGATAATGTCTTCAATAATGATTTCATTTTAAGAATGTATGTTTTAACAAGCAAGAGCCTAAACGGGCATATGGGGGAGGGAAGTAGCGCTCCCGAGGCGATGAGATTACCCCCCATTGGGTATATGGGATGCTAAGGGTACTTCCCATCTCATCCCAGTGCCCAATGGTTCGTTCCATTTCGCGCTTACCTTCTACTAAATCGGAGTAAACTCTCCTTCGTACACACACAACATTAATACAGACACCCTTTAAAAAAAAATTAAAAAAACTAAATGATGGCCTCAAAAGAAATTGCCTCGGAGAAGCCACGGGGGGCGGCTTCCAAACATAGCCCCTCATCCACCCTTTCCCCCATCACCACTTGGGAGTTGGTGGCCTCCGGTGATGGGGTTGGTGCCACCAAGACACAGCTGCCTGCATGTCCTGATGCATGGTCTATTTTTTTCATTAATTTCTGCAACATTCGCGGTCTGCACTCTAATTTCCACTTTGTTGAACATCACCTCTCTTCTTCTAGACCTCACCTCTTATTCTTGACCGAAACTCAGATGTTTGAGCGTTCTGATAGCAAACTCTATTCTGTTTCCTCCTTACTGTCTCTATCCTCAATTTTCAGCCAAAGGCGGTTGTTGTGCATACGTGCGCAACGATGTCGTTTGCTTCTCGTGTCTCTAATTTGGAGTCTTCCGAATTTTCCACCTTATGGCTTAGGCTCTCTTGCCATTCTACGACTAAATTCATTTGTTTTGTTTATTTATCTCCTAATTCTACTGACTATCCTAAATTCTTCGACTATTTAAACTCCAAAATAGAGCACATTCTCTCTCTTCTCCTTTCTCTGAAATCATCATTTTAGGTGATTTCAATGTTCACCACCGCCAATGGCTTTCATCTAGTTCTTATGATACAGCTGGTGAATGTGCCTTCCATTTCGCTATCCAAAACGACCTTGAGCAGTTGGTGCAGCTCCCTACTCGTATCCCTGATCGTCTTGGAGATGAACCCAACATTCAAGACCTTTTCCTAACTTCTAATCCTTCTCCTTATACTGTTAAACTCTTTCCTCCTCTGGGTTCCTCCGATCACCTTCTTATCTCTGCATCCTCTTCTATCTCTTCAAGTCTTCCGCAGGAAAGACCACCTTCTATTGAAAGGAAACGTTTGTGGCACTTTGGTGCCGCAAGCTGGTCGGACTTGCGGTCGTACTTTTTCGATTTTCCATGGAATGATTATTGCTTCCGTGGGAGGGGTCCCTCTGAGTGTGCCGAACGCATTACCGAGGTGATTCTCTCTGGCATGGAGGCATAAATTCCATATTCTTTCCCTTCTACTAAACCTAACAAACCTTGGTTTAACTCTGCTTGTTCTCGTGCTATCCGCCGCAGGGATGCTGCCTTCAGGAATTACCGTCGTCTTCAAACTCCTGAAACTCATGCAACTTATATTTCATTCCGGAATCGTGCAAAATCTATTCTTCGTAATACTAAAAACTCCTTTCTCCGCTTAAAATGCAATAATCTTTCTGGTTCTACTTCCTCATGCCCTTTCTGGCATTTTGCAAAAAATGTCAACTCTAATTTTGATTCTTCCTCTTTCCCTCCTCTAGTATCTTCTGACGGTACAACTGCCGTTTTGCCTTCCTCTAAAGCTGAACTCTTCGCTCAAACTTTTGCTTCTAATTCAACCTTAGACGATTCCGGAGCTGTTCCTTCTCCTTCAACCCCTTCCAACTCATTTATGCCTAAAATTAGAATTTCTTCTAAAGATGTCATTTCTGCTCTCTCTGAGCTTAACACTAAGAAGGCGTACTGTCCCGATGGTATTCCTCCTGTGGTTCTCAAAACTTGTGCTTCCGAGCTTGCACCGTGCCTCGGTAAACTATTTCGTCTTTGCCTCTCTTACTTCAACCTTCCCTTCTTGCTGGAAACGTGCGCTCATTTAGCCTGTGCCGAAGAAGGGGGACCCCTCTCAACCCTCCAACTACCGTCCTATTTCTTTGACCTCCGTTCTCTCTAAAGTTTTCGAATATATCCTTAACAGGAATATTTTGAAACATCTCAATTCTTCTAATATTATCTCAGATCGCCAGAATGGCTTTCGTAAGAAACGCTCTACTGGTGATCTTCTTTCCCTTCTCTCTGATTCTTGGTCCTCCGCTCTTCGGCATTTCAGTGAATCTTTTGCTGTGGCGCTAGGCATATCGAAAGCCTTCGATAGAGTCTGACACAAAGCTTTGATTTCTAAACTTCCCTCTTTCGGTATCTATCCTTCTCTCTGTGATCTTCTCACTAATTTCCTTTCTGGTCGTTCTATAGCAGCTGTTGCAGATGGCCACCGTTCTTCCTTTAAATCTATTAATAGTGGTGTTCCTCAGGGTTCTGTCCTATCCCCAACACTTTTTATACTTTTCATTAATGACCTTCTCTCTATTACCTCATCTCCTATCCACTCCTATGCTGATGACTCCACCCTTTATTATTCCTTCCAGTTTGAAAAACGTCCCTACCCAACAGCAGTTGATAGACTCGAGAAGGGTAGCCTTGGAGCAACTAACCTCTGATCTTTCACTTATTTCAAATTGAGGCAGAGAAAGCATGGTTGTTTTCAATGCCTCAAAAACTCAATTCCTTCATCTCTCCACTCGACACAATCTTCCACACAACTATGATATCTTCTCCGAAAACACACAACTCAAGCCTTCATCTGTTCTTAATATTCTTGGTGTTTCTTTTTCTCGTGATCTTTCTTGAAAAGATCATATTGCTTCTCTTTCTAAACAAGCTTCTAAGAGGTTGGGTGTTCTGAGGCGCCTTCAGAATTACTTCACGCCACCCCAACTGCTTGCTCTGTATAGGGGTGTTGTTCGCCCCTGTATGGAGTATGCTTCGCACATTTGGGGTAGTTCCACACACACAGCTCTCCTAGAGAAGGTGGAGTCTAGAGCATTTCGTCTTATCAACTCCACTACTCTTACTAACTCTCTTCAGTCTCTTTCTGCCCGTCGAATTGTTGCGTCACTCTCTCTTTACTATCGCTATTACAACAGACACTGCTCTTCTGAACTCTCTCGTTGCATACCTCCTCCATTGAGAAGAGCTCGTGCGACACGCCTTTCTACACAGTCTCATCCTTTCTCTGTCCAACTCTCCGACCCCAGACTTAACAGCTATGCTCAATCTTACATATACTCTACTGGTAAAGTCTGGAACACACTCCCTTCATCTGTTTTGCCAGCTTCCTTTAACTCACATACTTTCAAGCGCCGTGTATCTAGACACGTTGGCCTCCATCGACCATGATATAGATCTTTCCCAACTCCGGTGGAAATTGGTAGGCCTCTGGCCTTTGCCCACCGGAGGAGGTATAAAAAAAAAAAAAAAAAAAAAAAAAAGCGTAATATATTTTTTGTTTAAAAAAACCGTTTTCGATTTTGGAACAAAACTTTTATATTCATTTTTATATTATGTAAAATTTCTGGATAGTTTTTAAAATTTATAGTTCAAAAAAATCCGCTACACGCAGACACACACACACACACACACACACACACACACACACACACACACACACACACACACACACACACACACACTATTTATTTCTTACCTTTCTTATATTGATGAAGGGGTATTATTTCTCACCTTAAATGCCTTATAACTAGAATATTTTCTCCTTCCTAAATAAGTGTCAAGAAAATATGTTGGTTGGTGACTTGTTCTGATCTCAAAATCTCACTCCTTGTAAACACTCACGCGAGCACAAACACACGAACACACAAAAGCATAAAAAATCTGACATTATATTTTTTCCTTGTGAATACAAATACACGAGTATTCGTAAAAATATTTGTACCTATTTCCTTTTTTTTTAATGTTGAAATTATATTTTGTGTTAATCACATTTTTCTTAAGCTGCTTCACTGTTCGTGTTTGCACTTAAGGATCAGTCATGAAAATTTCAAACAAGTACAGTTTTCAGTCAACAACTGCAATTGTTTCTAACTTGCAAAGAAATCTTCGTCTTAAGAATAGATACATAGGGATTTTATTCAGTTTCTAAGTACAAATACCCAAGTTCAGATTTTATATATCATTTTGTGTGATAATTTTACTATCAGAATATGTAGCAACATGCATCGACATAATTATAGACATCCATTTTATGTCTTGCATTCAAAAAGAGGAAGCATCTCCTGAAATATATATATATATATATATATATATATATATATATATATATATATATATATATATATATATATATATATATATAAAAGCATTAATCATCCCTAAACTAAAACCCGGCAAAGACCCTTCAAACCCCTCCTCTTACCGCCCAATCTCCTTATTATCCACCATCTCAAAACTTCTTGAAAAACTAATCCTAAATTCTATCCTCCAATTCATTCCACAACAAAACTTCCAACACAGGTTCAAACCCAACCACTCCACCACCACTGCACTTACCAACATCATACAACCTATAATAAACGGACTAAACCATAAGCCACATCACAAAACTATATTAATAGCAATTGACATAAACAAAGCCTTCGATACTGTCCCGAGACATAATCTTATCCATAAAATCCTCCAATCCAACATCACAACAAATACTAAGAAATGGCTATCCAACTTCCTATCAGGCAGAACCGCCCAAATACAACAAAACGGCCTTAAATCACGTACCATCAACATAAAGAACGGAGTTCCCCAAGGAGCCATACTCTCCCCCACCCTATTCAACCTATACACAGCAGACCTTCCACAACCCCAAACAGCATCCACCCACATCACTACATACGCTGACGACATAACTATTGCCACCACTCACGAAGACCTCTCGACCGCAACAACACTCACACAAGACTACCTAACACAACTCCAAACTTGGCTAGTAGAAAACAGGATGACGGCATCACCAAACAAATCCTCCATAACCCTCATAACAACAGACAAACACTTATCCAACACCTACCCACAAGTCCTACTAAACAACACCCCCATACCCTTCAACAAATCCCCAAAGATTCTCGGCCTAACATTTGACAATCACCTCACTTTCTCCAAACACATTCAAAATACCACCACAGCCGCAACCAGAAAACTCAACATCCTCAAAACAGCTGGCCAACACTGACATACACAACAACATACAAACCTCAATTGCAATCTACAAACAATTTATACGCCCCACCATCAACTATGCCTCCCCCATCTGGCACCCTCTGCTCTCCGACCATAATTTAACGACACTCCAAATAACACAAAATAAAGCCTTTCGCACCACAACCGGTTGCACACCTACAACCCCTCAACAACACCTTCATAACGAAACCAAGATACTACCTATAAGGAACCACCTCGAAATGATAGGCACCCAATTCTATGCAAAAACCCGTCTACCCACACACCCATGTCACAAAACTCTCCTCCAACCTACCAATCAAAGACTTAAACAACCTCCATCGTCCACCGGAACCTTTTACAAACGGATCCTAAATCGCATTCCCCCTCCTCCCCCCAATACCACAACAACCAAACATATACACACTTAACTAACACATTCATATATGATCAACAGACCTCCAAATAGCATCCTTAACGAACCCCCTCCCGAAATAAACCCCGACTTCAACAACCTCCCAAGACACTTACAAATCTCACTAGCTAGATTGAGATGCGGGCACCATCCAAACTTACAACATTACAAACACAATTTCAATTTAAACCAGGCAACATCTTCCACTTGTACCAGATGCAAAAGGGCCCCGGAGACCGTAGATCACTTTCTTTTAGACTGTCCCTCCAACTATCACCCCAAAACCTTCTGGGGCATCACTTCTTTGAAAGATCTCTGGACGAGACCGACTGCGGCGGGAGGCTTCATTAGCGAAGTGTGGCCGCCTCAACAAGGGGTGGTCAGGGGTGAGAAGGTATAAGGTATATATATATATATATATATATATATATATA
>SEYY01021387.1:2500-15000 GCA_009176605.1 Armadillidium nasatum | reverse complement strand
TGGTTCCTATCTCTCTGTCGTAGATCTGGTCACAGTTCATTACACATTTCATTCACTCTAACTATGATTGTTCTGTCACACAATACTGTTCATCTCCCAATTTTCCCATCTAGTTTGAGTTCTTCAAATAATTTCTGTATTTTGATAATATACGAACCAAATTATTTTTAACTTTTAAATCTTCAATCCTCTGTGACCTCGTTTATTAAACTTCTTTCTTCCAATTCTTCTAAAGATTTTACCAACACATCATTCAGAAAGATCGTAGAAAATAAATCTTACTATTAGGTATTTTATCTTAAAATCAGTTCAAAGATAAAATTATAGGAACTCAAAGATAATCACTGACTAGGCCTATTCTTTCTGGAAATATCTTCGTTACACCATAACCTATTAAAAAGTCTTCTTAAATTTCCAAAATCCTTCGTTTTGCCTCAAATTTTTACCGACCTTAAAAGCCTTTTTTTTATCACTGAAAACTGTCATTATAATATCTTTCCCTTTTCGCACAATTTTCTAATGACTCTATCAGAACTAGAATTTCTTCGGTTGTTTCTCCTCAAAGTAAAATCTAAAAGTTTTCCACTTTCACAAATGCTTGTTTTTACCTATCTTCCTCCATATTCACAGATTTTCAAGGTATGTAACATTATTATTACTTCTTCCGTAGTTGACTCGGTCTTAAATTATAAAATATCTTTCCCTTTAAATACCAAAATACCAACAAGGTAATTTTACTTCTTTAGACTCTGGGGTTCTCATGTTGACTGTGAATCTTCTTCATAAGAACCCATAGTTCATCTAAACCCTTTTCCTCAAATTTCTTCATGCTCTGACAGTCATTTCTTTCAGACCAGTCGTGTTTCTTTCTATCATTCTCATTAGAACTAATATGAATTATTTACTTATCACATCAATTTCCATTTCCACTTATTTATACGAGTAATAGTAAACAATTTTTTTATTTCAATTTGACTTCAGAATTTGATTCCATCTTATGTTAATCATTTCCTCTTGTCTTATTTTGAGTTATTTTCTTCATTCTTCAAATACGTAAATGAATAAATTTACTCCAATTTCTCCAATTTTTAATTCAAAAAATGCATTTTGTAAGTCAATGAAAGGACTTTTAATATTAATTTTTTTTCTATAATCGTGATTAGAGACCGACCGGGGCTGGAATTTTGCCGCGGCGGGGGCCGGGGCCGTGGCCGGAGCCAAGGCCGGGACGGGACTGCCTAAAATTTGTAAAGAGGTCAAAAGCACTGAAATTTTAGGTTAAGAAAATCAAGAATAATTTTAATTGAAATTTATTTAATTATAAGTAAAGAGTAGAATAGTCAACATCACTTAAATTAATGATTATATGCATTTTCTCAGATAAAAAATTCCAGAAAATTACAGATTTCGTATAATAAAAGTTTTAAAAAGTACAAAAATTTTTGAATTTTTTTTTCTGATTCACAATAGGGATTCAACAGGTTTACCTAAGTGTTATATATATGTTTACTAAGTAAGACCCTAAGTTAAAGTTTGAAAAAATGTAAGATATAAAATGATCAATATAACCTGTATTTCTACATATCACTGTTATTTTATATTATATTATATTTATTGATATGTATCAAACTTGTATCATTTAGCTACATTATTTCATAATTATTATTTTGTTTATACTTTCAGTCAATACAGTTAAAAGATCAGCTTCAGCAGTATGGGAGTACTTTACAATATTTTAGGATAGGCTCGAAATAGCTAAATGTAACATCTGCTGTCAAGAAATTAGAAGAGGATCTCCGGTTACCCCAAGTAAAAAATTTTCACCCAAATCTTTATGGGGCCATCTAAAATCAAAACACAAAGATGAACAACATTCACTAGTAGAAGATCGGTCAAAAGAAACAGAAAAGAAAAAAAAAATATTGAAAAAACAAGAAAAAAATCTAAATTTTCTTTTAATTTGTTTGATTTAATCCACCATTAATAAGTATAATTTGCCCTTTTAACCCCGGCAGGCAAACTCCAGTTTTCCCTGATTTTCAGCCGGGGCTGGGCCGGGGCCCCGGTAGGCCCATAATCGTGATCGCCACATCTTATAACCCTAAGTCTAATCAAGGAGGAGGCAATTACCACTGTTCTTTTTACTATATATATATATATATATATATATATATATATATATATATATATATATATATATATATATATATATATATATATATATATATATATATATATATACTATATATATATATATATATATATATATATATATATATATATATATATATATATATATATATATATATATATATATATATATATATATATATATATATATATATAATATATATATATATATATATATATATATATATATATATATATATATATATATATATATATATTATATATATATATATATATATATATATATATATATATATATATATATATATATATATATATATATATATATATATATATATATATATATATATATATATATATATATCTGATTATACCCTTCAGTACATTTATAGTGAGCTGTAAACAGCAAAATTAGTTACTTTTAATAACTAATTATAATATATTTATTAAATCTAGTTTTGGTATTAAAAGTTCTGCTTATGAAACAAAATTGATTATTCGAATCATCAAAATAATTGGTTCGAATCTCCTTTAGTTTTTAAAAGGAATTTTTGTACATTCGAAATGAAGTTCTGTTTCGTGTTTTGATAGTGATATCACATATGTACGAGCATTAAGGGAAGATTGTATTTGAACTTTGCCGTAAAATATAAATAATTATAGGAAAACCTCTCTTCTCTTAACTACAAATATTATTGTCCCTTCTAATAACTGATTCGTGAGTTCCTACGTCACGAATTTTAATGCCGAGGCATTCCTTAGTCTTTAGTCGGAGAGGTGAATACCGTATCATAAGCCGATAGGCGTGAGAAAAATATATTTATCCATTCAGTTACTATATATATATATATATATATATATATATATATATATATATATATATATATATATATATATATATATATATATATATATATATATATATATAGTCTGTTTTCAATAAAGCTATTTGCACTGTATTCCATTTATTGATGAGGAATTGTATATAACTTCTTCATTTACCTCATGGTTCCAATTTCGTCATTTTGCACTCCTTTTTGATATTTAATTTATCATTACTCACTCCCCTTCTTCTTATTCAACTGTGCTTCCATTATGTTCTAAAATGCCTTCTCTATTTTTCCTGCACTTCCTTATTTTCAAACACGTGTCATTTCCGAACCTTAACATCAGAAAGAAATTTCTCCTCCATCTGTTTATGTGTGTGCTCAGTTTGTTTGTTTTCCTAGCATGTTTCCTCTCCATCAGATAATTTTCTACTATTTTAAAACATTTAACATGTATTTTTCTGATAATTTTATCTCTCTGTAAATAAAAAATAAAATCTAATGAAGAATAAGCAAATTAATTGTTTAAAATGCCATCCTTCTATTTACATAGTGATATCATTTCATTTTTTTAAAATTGGAAGACCAAGAAAATACACCTGCAGTATTAAAATTTCTCAAAAAAAATTCACCTATTTATTGGCCTTTAAGGAGTAGACAAACTGATTCCTATGTTCTAAAGATAATGTTGTACACAAACCCAATGAATTCTAATTTCTTAATCTCTTCCTTTTTTTCTAACTTATATCTTCTGACGGAACAATTACAGTTTTGCCTTTCGCTAAAGCTGAACCCTGAAGCACAAACTTTTCTACATAGACGATTCCGAATCTATACCTCTTCCTTCAACCCAGTCTAACTCATTTATGGCTAATTTTGTCATTTCTGTTCTCTGTCATCTTAACGTTAAGAAAACGTATGGTCCTGACATCATCGCTCCTATTGTTCTGAAAACTTGTGCTTCTGAGCTTGCACCCTGCCTTGGTAAACTATTCATCTCTGTTTTCTAGTTTAACCTTCCCTTCTTGTGGAAAAGTGTGCTCATTTGACTTGTACCGAAGAAGAAGAAGGGGGAGCCCTCTCAACCCAACTATTGTCCTATTTCTTTAACCTCCTTTCTTGCTAAGGTTTTCGAATCTATCTTGAGCAGAAATATGGCTTTCGTGAACAAAGCCCTACTATTGATCTTTTCTTTTTCTCTGACTCTTGATCCTCAGATCTTCAACACTTCGGATAATCTCTCGCTTTCTAGCTAGACTTATAGAAAACTTTCAATATAGTCTGGCACAAACATTTCATTTCTAAACTAACTTATTTTAGAAACTTTCTTTCTCTCAGTGGGCTTCTCTCAGACTGTTAATGGCCACTGTTCTTTTAAATCTATTAATAGGGATGTTTCTAAGGGATTTGTCTTATCACCAACTCTTTTTTTTCTATATTTCATTAATGACAGCTCTTTTACATCATCACCTATCTACTTCTATGCTGATTCCTCCACCGTTCATTACCCCTTTCAGTTTGAAATTCGCCCCTCCCAACAGCAGTTAACTGATGCTAAGAGGATGGCTTCGGAGCAACTAACCTCTGATCTTTCTCTTATTTTAATTTTGGCAGTGAAAATATGGTCGTTTTCAAAGTCTCAAAAACTCAGTTCTCTATCTCTTTACTCGACACAATCAAACCTTTGTTTGTTCTTAATATTTTTGGCATTTTCCTTGTGTTTTCTCATGGAAAGGTCACAATACCTCTCTTTCTAAACAAGCTTCCAAGAGCTTGAGTGTTCTGATTCACCTTCAGAATTTTTCACGCCATCCTAGATGCTTGCTCTTTTTAGGGATGTTGTTCGTATCCGCAAGTGTAGGCCTCACATATCTTTGGTGGTTCCACTCATACAGCTCTCATTTAAAAAGTGAAGTCTAGGGCTTTTCGTCTTATTAATTTTTTCGATCTCATTAACTTTCTGCAGTCTGTTTCTTCTCGTCGAATTGCTGTACAACTCTTACTGTACTATTCTATTACAACGAACAGAGTTCTTCTGAACTCTCACTTCGAATAGCTCACCACTGAGAAGGGCTCCTTTGACACGCCTTTTTACATAGTTTCAATCTTTCTCTGTCCAACTCTCCGACCTCAGACTTAACCGTTATGTTCCATCTTGCATGTATTCTACAGGTAAAGTTTGAAACAAACTCCGATCATCTATTTTCCAAACTTCCTTTGACTTGAATGCCTTCAAACTCTTTGCATTGGGACATTTCGGCCTTTAACTGGACTATGATTCTGATGTTTCCCCAACTCTGGCGGAAATTAGGTCTCTGGCCTTTGCCCACCATATTATTATTATTATTATTATTATTATTATTATTATATATATATATATATATATATATATATATATATATATATATATATATATATATATATATATATATATATATATATATATATTTTATCTCCTCTAGTGGGCAAAGGTCAGAGCCCTACCAATTTCCACTAGAGTTGAGAAAATACCCTAAATCTTGTCGTTAATGGCCTACGTGACCCGATATATGGTGTTTAAAAGTGTAAAGTCAAAGAAAATTGGAAAAGCAGATAATGGAAGTGTGTTCCAGACTTTACCAGTAGAGTACATGTAAGATTTAGCATAGCGGTTCGGTCTGGGGTCAGAGAGTTGGATAGAGAAAGGATGTGACTGTGTAGAAAGGCGTGTCGCACGAACCTTTCTCAATGAAGGAGGTATGCGACGTGAGGGTTCAGAAGAGGAATATCCGTTGTAATAGTGATAGCATAGAGAGAGTGAAAACAACAGAAAAACGGGCAGGAAAAGTTTCGAGAGAGTTTGTAAGAGCAAAAGAGTTTATAAGACGAAAAGCCTTAGACTCCACCTTTTCGAGAAGAGCTGTATGTGTAGAACTACCTCAAATGTGTAAGGCATATTTCATACAAGAGATAACAACAGCTTTATAAAGAGAAAGCGACTGTAGTGGCGTAAAAAATCACGAAGGCGCCTCAGAACACCTAACCTCTTAGAAACTTGTTTAGAAAGAGAACCAATATGACCTTTCCAAGAAAGATCACGAGAGAAAGAAACAACTGAGAACAGATGAAAGTTTGAGTAGAATGTTTTCGAAGAAGATGCCATTGTTGTGTGGAAGGTTGTGTCTAGTAGGAAGATGGAGGAATTGAGTTTTTGAGGAATTGAAAACGACCATGTTTTCTCTGCCTCAATTTGAAATACGAGAGAGATTAGAGGTCAGTTGTTTCTTGCATCAATTGACTTTTGTTAAACTGAAAGGAGTAGTGAAGGGTGGAGTCATCGGCATAGGAGTGGATAGATGATGAAGTAAAGAGATGTCATCAATGAAAAGTAGAAAAGAGTTGGAGAGAGGACAGATCCCTGAGAAACACCACTATTTGTAGATTTAAATGAAGAAAGTTGGACGTCTACAAAAACTATTATAGAACGACCGGAAAGGAAATCAGAGAGAAGGTCATAGAGTGAAGATATATTCCGAAAGAGGGAAGTTTATAATTCAAAGCTTTGTACCAGACTCTATAAAAAGCTTTCGATATGTTTAGCGCCACAGAGGAAGGTTCACAGAAACTCCGAATAACGGAGGATCGAGAAACATATAGAAAGGAAAGAAGATCACCAGTAGAACGTTTCATACGAAAACCATCTGGCGATCAGAGGTAAGATTAGAAGTATTGATGAGTTTCCAAATACTCCTGTTAAGAATAGATTCAAAAAATTTTGACAGAACGGAGGTTAAAGAAATAGGACGATAGTTAGAGGGTTGAGAGGGGTCCCTCTTCTTCGTCACAGATTGATTGAACGCCTGTTTCTAGCAAGAAGGGAAGGAAGAATTAGAAAGAGAGAGATGAAATAGTTTACCAAGGCAGGGTGCAAGCTCGGAAGCACAAGTTTTGAGAATCATAGGAAGGATACCATCTGGACCGTACGCCTTCTTAGTATTAAGCTCAGAGAGAGCAGAAATGATATCTTTAGAAGAAATAACAATATTAGGCATAAATGAGTTGGAAACAGTTGAAGGAGGAGAAATAGCTCCGGATTTGTCTAAGCTAGAGTTGGAGGCAAAAGTTTAAGCGAAGAGTTGTTTTAATAGAAGAAAACGGAAATTGTGCATTCAGAAGGTACTAGAGGAAGGAAAGAGGAAGAAGCAAAGTTAGAGTTGACATTTTTTGCAAAATGCCAGAAAGGTCTAGCCGCTAGACGAAGAGGTACCGGGAAGATCATTGCATTTACGACGGAGAAATGTGTTTTTGGTGTCGACGAACAATAGATTTTTCACGATTCCGGGTTGAAATTTAAGTTGAATGGGGTTTGATGACGAATGTCGGATAGCACGAGAAGAGTTAAACCAAGGTTTGCTAGGTTTAGCAAAAGGGAAAGAATGTGGAATGTACGCCTCCATGACGGAATGAATCACTTCGGTTATGCGCTCAGCACATTTGGATGATGAGACGAAAAGCCCTGTACTCCACCTTCTCAAAGAGATCTGTATGAGTGGAACCACCCCAGATGTGTGAGGCGTACTCCATACAAGGGCGAGCAACACCCCTATACAGAGCAAGCAGCTGAGGTGGATTGAAGAAATTCTGAAGAAGCCTCAGAACACCCAGCCTCTTAGAAGCTTGTTTAGAAAAGAAGTTTTGTGATTTTTCCAAGAAAGATCACGAGAAAAAGAAATACCCAGAATATTTAGAACAGGCGAATGTTTGAGTTTTGTGTTTTCGAAGAAGATATCATAGTTGTGTGGAAGATTGTGTCAAGTAGAAAGATGGGGAAATAACGTTTCTGAAACATTGAAAACGACCATGTTTTCTCTGCCTCAATTTGAAATACGTGAAACATCAAAAGTTAGTTGCTCCAAAGCCACCCTCCTTGCGTCTATTAATTGCTGTTGGGAAGAGCGTTTTTCAAACTGGAAGGAGTAACGAAGAGTGGAGTCATCAACATGGGAGTGGATAGGAGATGAAATAATAGAAAGAAGGTCATTAATGGAAAGTAGGAAAAGTGTTGGGGATAGGACAGAACCCTGAGGAACACCATTGTTATAGATTTAAAGGATGAACGGGGACCGTCTACCACAGCTGCTAGAGAATGACCTGAAAGAAAATCAGAGAGAAGGTTATAGAATGAAGGATAGATAAAGAAAGAGGGAAGTCTAGAAATCAAAGCTTTGTGTCAGACTCTTTCGAAGGCTTTCGATATGTCCAGCGGGACAGCAAAAGATTCACCGAAACGCCGAAGAGTGGAGGACCAAGAATCGGAGAGAAGGGAAAGATCACCAGTAGAGCGTCTCTAACGAAGCCATCTGTCGATCGGATATAAGATTGGAAGGATTGAGATGTTTCCAAGTCTTCTTGTTTAGGAAAGATTAAAAAACTAGAGAGAACGGATGCCAAAGAAATGGTTAGATGGTTGAAAAGGATCCTCATTCTTTGGCACAGGCTGAATGAGCGCACGTTTCCAGCAAGAAGGGAAGGTTGGAGTAGAAAGACAGAGAAATGTTATCAATAAGTTTTGAGAACCACAGGAGGGATACCATCAGGACCGTACGCCATCTTAGTTTTAAGCTCACAGAGTGCAGAAAAGACGTCTTTAGAAGAAATAATTTTAGGCCTAAAAGAGTTGGAGGGAGTTGAAGAATGAGGAATATCTCCTGCATCGTTTAAATTTAAATTAGAGGCAAAATTTTGAATGAAGAGTTTGGCTTTAGAAGAAGGTAAAACGGCAGTTGCACCGTCAGAAGATACTGGAGGAGGGAAAGAGGAAAAAGCAAAGTTAGAGTTGACATTTTTTGCAAAGAAAGGAGAAGCAGAAAGATTATTTGTGTTGTTGCGGAGAATAGATTTTGCACGATTCCGGAAAGAAATATAAGTTGCGTGATTTTTTTGGAGTTTGAAGACTACGGTAATCCATCCCTGCGGCTTATAGCACGAGAACAAGCAGAGTTAAACCAAGGCTTGTTAAGTTTAGTAGAAGGGGAAGAATATGGAATGTACTCCTCTATGCAAGAGAGAATCACATCAGTAACGCATTCTGCACACTCCGAGGGACTCCTTTCACGGAAGCAATAATCATTCTGCAGGAATGAAGGATAGCACGAAATGTCACAAATGTTTCCTGCGGAAGACTTGAAAAAATAGAAGGGGATACAGAAATATATATATATATATATATATATATATATATATATATATATATATATATATATATATATATATATATATATATATATATATATATATATATATATATATATATATATATATATATATATATATTGAGATCTTTTAGGAACGCTAACTCTCTCGTATTCCTGTTTATGTTAATCGTAAATTTAAAACCACTTTTAATAAAATAATAAAGGATAAAACACTAAAACAGGAATAACAATTGAAGTAAAAAAGACATAACAAAAGTAGGTTAAATAACTGTCACGTTACGGAAGGCTGTGACTCGCTTCCCTCTTCAGACATTATCCGCCTCAGTCAACTTTTAATTCTTGCACTTGGTCATAGTTCACGGAATGAAAATATTTTTGCGAAAACAGTTTTTAAATATTTGACTAAGTATGTATCCATCTTGAAAAAGCCGGATGAAGTTTTAAAATTATGTAAGCTTTTAATAATAATAATAATAATAATAATAATAATAATAATAATAATAATAATAATAATAATAATAATAATAAAAACTCAATTAATCTATTTAAATTTTTTGTTTTTGAAGAAAAAATAAATTTGGCTTCATTCCAGTTTATCTGATGATGATGTTCCGCAATATGCAAGAAAATTGCATTGCTAACATTGCATCTTTCTACGTTTGCTTTATGCTGACCTAGCTGGAAACGCAAAGATTTCAAGGTCTCACCAAAGTATGAGCGATGGCAAGATTTACGAGGTATCGTGTAGACTCCTCCAATCTTCTCAGAGAATGTCGTGTTATTTACAAGATGGGTTTTTATCAGGAGAAGTAAAGATCAAAATACAAATTGCAAAATGTATAGATGGAATAACGTAAGGACATAAGTGATTCTGCGTAAGGAATTATGATAGTGTTTTTGGAGAGTATTAAGGACAACGGGGTTTTTGTTATGTATATGTGTTTTTGCTTTAGGATATTGTTTAATAATAAAAGGAAATATGTAACCTAATGTTAAAAATTGATGTATAACAAAATTAATCTCGTCATTCAAAAATATCAAATCAGTAATGAATAATGAGTGTAAAAAAGTGTTGATAATAATATTGGTAATATTTATATATATATATATATATATATATATAGTATATATATATATATATATATATATATATATATATATATATATATATATATATATATATATATATATATATATATATATATATATATATATATATATATATATATATATATATATTATATATATATATATATATATATATATATATATATATATATATATATATATATATATATATATATATATATATATATATATATATCAGGGTTGGTGATTTTTTTATTTTTTTTTTTTTTTATTTTTTTTTATTTTTTTAAAATAATAAAACTTTTTTTTTTTTTTTTTTTTTTTTTTTTTGTCATATTTTTTTGATACATAATGATATAACAGATATATTAGTTCCTTCTTACTGTGTTAAAAAACTTTAAAGTAGTTTATATATTAGAAATATAACTTCCATTAATATTTGGTTCAAGATTTCATATAGGGTAATACAAGAATCTGATCTTCATTAATATAATTTATCCAATATAGAACTGTTAGAGTTTAGAATTCCTAATATATATTCAATCAAATCTTCAACAAAATTTTATTGAGCTTTAATCTAATGCAATTTGAGGTTATAGACAAAAGAGAAAACAGAAAAGACAATTCCTTTTAATTTTCAAACATTTAAATTTTTATACAGCATTATAAGAAAACAATATTCCTCTATATAAATTATAAAAGAAAGAAAATTTAAGCACTTTTGATGCATAATCATTAATTAATAAATTAAATACATAACTTGCAAAAAAAAAAAAAAAAAAAATAAAAATATGTATATAATATATATATATATATATATATATATATATATATAATATATATATATATATATATATATATATATATATATATATATATATATATATATATATATATATATATATATATATATATATTTTGCAAGTTATGTATTTAATTTATGGATTAATGATTATGCATCAAAAGTGCTTAAATTTTCTTTCTTTAATAATTTATATAGAGGAATATTGTTTTCTTATAATGCTGTATAAAAATTTATATGTTTGAAAATTAATTAAAAGGAATTGTCTTTTCTGTTTTCTCTTTTGTCTATAACCTCAAATTGCATTAGATTAAAGCTCAATAAAATTTTGTTGAAGATTTGATTGAATATATATTAGGAATTCTAAACTCTAACAGTTCTATATTGGATAAATTATATTAATGAAGATCAGATTCTTGTATTACCCTATATGAAATCTTGAACCAAATATTAAGGAAGTTATATTTCTAATATATAAACTACTTTAAAGTTTTTTAACACAGTAAGAAGGAACTAATATATGTTATATCATTATGTATCAAAAAATATGACAAAATAAAACAAATAAAAAAAAAACAGTTTTATTATTGTTTTTAAAAAATCAAAAAAATCAAAAAAATCAAAAAAATCAAAAATTAATTGATTTAATCAACTAATTAAATCAATTTGATTTAATCAATGCCAACCCTGATGTATATATATTGGATGATGAGAGTATGAATGTAAAATTTGATTTCATGAAGTGGGTTTTCTGTAAACTTTAAATAAGAGATTTCCATTATTTTTTGTTACATATAAATCAAGAAATGATATTCCATTATTATTTTGGGTTTCGACAGTGAATTAAATTGAGTAAACTAAATTATTCAAATGTACTAAAAATTGTTGGAAAGGAAAATCTTGGGGAATTACGGCGAGAATATCGTCAACGTAACTAAACCAATGTTTTATTAAGTGCCGAGAGGGTATTTCATTTAGCAGGTGTGATTCAAAAAACTCCATATATAGGTTAGCAATGACGGGGCTCAGGCTGTTGCCCATGCTAGTACCGAAAATTTGTCTGTAAAAACTGTTATTAAAATTATGTAACATGTACTTTTAATTATTGCTTACTCTTTAATATATATATATATATATATATATATATATATATATATATATATATATATATATTATATATATATATATATATATATATATATATATATATATATAACTCTATAGTCTCCTTCTGCCTGCTAACTATCTCATCACGCTCTCTATTCTATTTATTAATAGAACGGACACTGCTATTCTGCACACCCAGTCGCATATCTTCTCCAATGGAAAGGGTTCGAGTTACTTGCCACATTCTTTCTCTGTCCAACTCTCCGATCCTAGACTTTGCCGCTATGTTTAGTTTTACATGTACTTTACTGATAAAGTTTGGAACACACT
>SEYY01021386.1:250000-254627 GCA_009176605.1 Armadillidium nasatum | reverse complement strand
ATATATATATATATATATAATATATTATATATATATATATATATATATATATATATATATATATATAATATATATAATATTATAATGGTTAACATTAGAAAATTAAATTCTAAGACTGTGTAAGTTGCTTTAAGCTTTTCTCAAATGATGTATATTCTACCAATTGTTTGCCAAATAATGATAGTGAGTATGAAGGTAATTTAGACTTCTTACGCAAACACGTATATTGATTTTCTTGATTCTATTGCTTTCATTTTATCCTCTCTTGATATTTTTATGCTAATGTATTATAATTTTATCGATCTGAACATTTTCATTAAATTGGCAGTTTTCACACTATTTTCAAAGCGTTTAAGTTGGTAAAGAATTGACTAAAAATATTTTAAATGAAAATCGATAGTTTTGATGTTCATTTTTTGATCTCCTTGTTTTACCTACTCTTTATTGTAAAGGATAGTAGTAAGAATTATTTTTTTTCCTTCATTTACAAACAAAATTATAAATTACAACTTTATTAACTGAAATGTAATTGGTATTAAAATATGAATGATGTGCTGTTAATGATGCACAGTTATAAATTTATTTCAATATAGATAGAAAATAAAACCTTGTTGAGAATCCTCATTCAACTCCTCAGATGTAAAGTGAATCTAGTCAAAACGAGATTGGAGAAAAAATTAATTTAAATTTCTAACACTTTTGCAAATTTATTATCACGTTGTGTAGGCCCTAACAAATTTTAGTTAATTTAAGATATTATAAATAATATCAATGTTCTAAATTCAAGAATCCACAAGTATCAGTTAACCTTTGCTCAAAAGTAAGAAAATTGGATTGGTCTACTATGCATTATTTTTAACGCCTCATATATCTAGATTATAATATATATAGAAGGAGGAAAATCTAACAATAACGCCTTAAATATTTTCTCCTTTAATTTTTTTTCATACATTACTCATGAATATATAGGATGAATATACAAAAACAGAATGGAAAATATTTAAGGTTTCGAATGGACAAAAATATGATGTAAACTCTTACTAACTATTAAATATTTTTACCAATTTAAGATATAATATATTATTATGATGTAAAACTTTATACATGAAATATAATTTCCTCTTTATAACTTTAATTCCTGTATTATAAATGAAATAAATTCAACATTTATATCTGTTTACATTTAAATGTATATATATATATATATATATTATTATATTATATTATATATATATATATATATATATATATATATAATATATATATATATATATATATACATACACACACAGAGAGAGAGAGCAAATAGCGAGAAATTCTCCGAAAAACAAATTATCGTACAATTTCATTACCTGTTTTTCTTTGGTGAGTAATTATCTCACCATGAAGATAATTAAACTTATTTTTGAAGCTTCATGAACTGAAGAAATGCAATACTCTTTGTTCTGAGAATTTCACTTTGTAACTGTCCTATTTTCTTTACAATTTGTATAGGAAAGAGACAATCTTATCTTTCATTTTTAAAATTATTCTATTTTAGCAAGTGACTTTATGGAGCATTTATTGTCTTTTGGTCTCTGAAATATTCATTAATAATTTGTCGTACCTGATTCCTAAAGAGCTTTGGATGGATTTGCGTAAGATATCCGTTTTCCATTTGGGCGTATCGCTTATTACATTTATTTTTAAAAATTAAAAAAGAATATATGATTATTATTTTATGATTATTTTATGATATATCTCCATCGCACTATTTTTGATGTTGGTAATATTACGAATAAAAAATGTTACATTATTTGCAGGTCTTGTCAGAGTGCGTTTCAACTTATCTGAGAAGTTGTTTTTTTTATAATTTTTTAAAATAATGAAATTGAACACAGCTTTAAATATAGAACAATAATAAAATAAATTGATTCTCCTACTTTCCTTTCATTTAACAAACGTATCTAAAGTGAGAAGCTACAAACATATTAAAATTACTATTATTATTCTATGAAAGTAAATATTTTTAAGTAAAGACTCTTATTTTAACAACAAAATAATATAGAAATTAAAGAATTAAAAACAGATTGGAGCAAACTTTTTTTTGCTCTAGAAATTGATATTCTAAACAAAAAAGAAATTCATATTCAATATATATAAAATATAAAATAAAAATAAAGTTGCTTGTTTTATCAGAACGTTTCTTCAAAGATGAAATAGATTAAATATTTTTGTGTTTAATTAATATAAATTGTTTTAATTTTTTTTAGCTGGATTTATCGATATTGTTTTAATTGAGAGTATATATATATATATATATATATATATATATAATATATATATTATAATATAATATTATATATATATTATATATATATATATATATATATATATATTATATATTATTATATAATTAAATTAATATAAATTTTTTAAAATATGGAAACAGTAGAAAAATGAATAATATAAAACAACTCCCGAAAAACAAAAGGTTTGTGGCTTGTGTGTTATTGTGATAGGTAGCCAATAACATCGGTAGGAAGTGTCAGTTGCTCCGTGTTCAATATTATTTGTTGTTGTTACAAGTGAGGTATGTCCAAGCATGATGAATTTCAAAGATGAAATATTGTTGATTCCCAGATACGATATTCATGGACCTGGTCCCGTATTAATCTTCTGGAAAAGAATCATTTGATAAAAAAAAAGTGTTGGCGTAAGTGGAAATGGAGTTTCAGAGAGACAGTCGAGCATTGCGGAATATTGTGACAAAAAAAATAAGAAAAAGACAGCTGCAAAAAGTAAGCTTAAGTTGAATATATCTTGCAAACTTTGTCAAGAATAGTGATTAAGGAACTCAATAGGCCCAATATTCATGGGCGTGCATAATAAAAATACCTTTTATAAATGACAGGAATGTTAGAAAGTGATGAGAATGGTACAATACTCGTAAAGATTGATCTGCCAAACAATCCAAGACAATCTTTTCATCAAATTAAACCACCTTCACATTATTCCCAACTTTCGGTCGAATTTACATATGGAGAACACCATTCTAGGAATATGATGTGAACTACCTTATGCCACAGGTGAAGAACGGAAGTGATTCCTTCCTGACTTGGGGCCCCATTTCATTGTATTCTGCAGGCCCAATTATCACCATGAACGTATATATATATATATATATATATATATATATATATATATATATATATATATATATATATTATATATAATATATATAAATGATACGGGACTATGTACGCATTTTGAGTGACAAGGTTCAGTGACCTGCAAGTTGTGAATTTCTTTGCGTGATAACTGTGATAAAGTAATAAACAATGCCCCGCATCTACTCAATATGGAATATGCGAATATGCTGTTTGTTTATGGTTTTTAGGAATGGGAATACTACAGCTCCGTCGAAGAGTATCGTCAAAGGTTTTCGAATCACAATTTCTGATAAGTATTTATTTATCAAAACTTTAAACTGTAGACTTCCCAGTGTGCACATTACATCTGAAAGTGCACGTAAGGCAAAATAGTAATAATAGTTAAATATTAATAATAATAATAATAATAATAATAATAATAATAATAAAAATAATAATAATAATAATAAATAATAATTGTTATTATAATTGTGATTATTATTATATTAATTATTATTATTATTATTAATAATATTATAATAATAATATTATAATAATAATAATCATAATAATAATATTAATAATAATAATATTAATGATAATAATAATACTAATGATAATATTAATAATAATAGGAATGGAATTTCAGCTTTAGTTTTAATATTTGCTTTACATTTTAATTTTAATATATGTTTTAAAATTCTCAATATCTTTTATTCTAATTCAAATTTAATTCTAAATATTATTCTTGAAAACAACCTTGCAGAGAAAGTAATAGGAAGAACTTAATAAGAAAAATAGTACTAACATTAGTAAATATTACTACCTATTTTTGTTTTATAAGTATTAGTATTATTATGATTATTATTATTGCTTTTATTATTATGATTATTATTATTATTGCTGTTATTATCATGATTGTTATTATTATTGCTATTATTATTATTATTATTATTATTATTATTATTATTATTATTATTATTATTATTATTATTATTATTATTATTATTATTTTTTTTTTTTTTTTTTTTTTTTTTTTTTTTTTTTTTTATTTTTTATATTATTTTTTAAATAATTAATATAATTATAACAATAATATAATAATAATAATAATAATAATAATATAATAATAATAATAATAATAATAATAATAATAATAATAATAATAATAATAATAATAATAATAATAATAATAATAATAATAATAATAATAATAATAATAATAATAATAATATAATAATAATTATAAAAAATAACAGGTACTATTCTAATGAATTTGTGTACGCTGAATACGAATTTCATGTCGGTTTACACTATCTGGTTCCTGATTCTTTTCAACAATTTTTACTCAACTCAAGTTTTTGCACTTTAATTATTATTTGCTCCTGTTGGAAATTTAGAATAAAACAAAGTAATGATTTTTTTGTATTAACCAATGTTTTTTTTCCATCTTTTCCAATATTTTCAAAGATATTTCTCTTTTTAATAATATTTAA
>SEYY01021386.1:237500-245000 GCA_009176605.1 Armadillidium nasatum | reverse complement strand
ATATATATATATATATATGGTTCGAAACTACAAAAAAAAATCTGAAATGGTCAAGTAGTTAAGTGTTGGACTTTGGCTGAAAGGTCTGTGGCTCGATTCAAGTTTAGTTCTGTTTAGTTTAGCCTAGTTAACTTTAGTTTAGATTAGTTCAGTTTAGTTAAGTTTGAAAAAGCTCCTGTAGTCATACAGTTTGCTTGTCGGTCTTGCAAGCACTTGGTCAAGGGTTTGAATGTACGAGAAGGAAATGTACTGACATTGCAGAGAGGCTAAGATTTCTTTATTTTTAAATAAAGCGGCTTCGTAGCTCAGTTGATCAAGTACTAGCTTAACACCTAAGAGACCCGTGTTCCAGGCCGGGTTGGGGTATAGAAATTTCAGCAGTTCTCTCTTGCACTTATCTCAGACAACTAATGCGTAATAAGTACACCAGTGGAGTGCTTGCTGCTGATGGGATCAAAATCGGCATCTGGGACAGGCCAGGGCAGCCAGTTGATGTTTGCTGTCGGTCTCTGAAACTCTTGGTTAATCCTGGAATGAACCTACTGACAGACCTAGTAACTCCTCCTGAGGGCGATTTTGATTTTGATATATGATATATATATATATATATATAATATAGTATAGTATATATATATATATATATATATATATATATATATATATATATATATATATATATATATATATATATATATATATATATATATATATATATATATATATATATATATATTATATATATATATATATTATATATATATATATATATATATATATATATATATATATATATATATATATATTCAAAGCAGGTCAGAATGTAAAAAATATCAAATAAATGCTATAAACTCTTGTAAAATGTTTCTGATTTGCCATTATAGCAATAATGCAATTTCTTTACCTCTCTTTGGCCTTTTATTTGCCTCGAAAGATTCCAATAATGGCCAGGATAGTCATTCAAAAGAAGAATAAGAAGTCCTTTTGTGGGTTTTCTTCCTTCTCGCGTTTCTGGCTTCGTTATCTCAGTTAAGCAAAGCTTTTTTAGATGCTTCATTACACCGGACCACACATTATAGATAGCACTTCACGCATACATGAAAATATATTATATATATATATATTATATATATATATATATATATATAATATATATATATATATATATATATATATATATATATTATATATATATATATATATATATATCATATTATATATATATATATATATATATATATATATATTATATATATATATAGATATATTATGATTATATATTATATATAATATATTATATATAGTTATATATAATAATATATATGTATAATATATCCATGTTATAATATATATTATAAATTATATTATATTAAATATGGAAAGAGTATGAAGATTAATCAAATGGAGAAAATGCGGAGAATGTTGTGAAAATACGAGAATGAAATTAAATTTTCAATAATTAAAAGGATGAGGAAATGTGGAGGGAAATTTAAATAGAAGTTAAGAATGTTTTTTGAATTTATTCATTTGGAATGTAATGGAAAATGAAAAGAACATGATAAAAAGTATTGGGGCCTAAGAAAAGGAAAAATTTCGATAGAAATAAAGATAAGAATTGAATGTATGTGTTTCACCTTCTGTATTGTATTTGAAACATAGATGATAAGTTTGGTCGAGAAAAGAGTTTATGTTGAATAAGAGATTTGATAGCGATAGAAATTGATGATAGAAATATAAAGATGTGTAAATTGATAGAGAGGGATGATAAATGGTTTATGTTAAAGTATAAAGAATTGGTTCATGTTTATGTAGATAAGAGAGAGGGTAGAAGGCCCGTGGATGGAGTGGAGAGTAAGAAGTTTGATGAGGAAGTTAGTTTAGTGAACGAGGGTGATAGAGATATATAAGACAGAAAGATATATATATATATATATAATAGTATATATATATATATATATATATATATATATATATATATATATATATATATATATTATATATATATATATATATATATATATATATATATATATATATATATATATATATATATATATATATATATATATATATATATATATATATATATATATATATATATATATATATATATATATATATATATATATATATTTTATTTATTAATATATTTATTAAATACAAATGCAAAATGAAATGATGATTGCAAAGCAATTTGCTTCAAACAAAACAATTAATTTAATCCTTTTTAAATGCACAAATGCAAAATGAAATGATGATTGCGTCAAGCAATTTGCTTCAAACAAAACAATGGTAGTAATTCAAATAAAGCACAAGATATATTTAAACAGGATTGTGCACTTTTCAGATCTTCAATATTAATTAGTTGTGATCGATAATTACGGTTTTTAATTCTTGTTTGTTGGACTTGCCTGGGAATTTACAAGGAGCGATCCTTTACCCTGCCCTCACCGTCCAACTCTCACTGACTTTCCCGCTTTTCGAAGGCATCTTACTTCAAGAGAGGGTCTCGCCTTCTCATTGGTCGGTTTCAACTGCGTGCCGTTTTTAAAGCATCATTATTGCAACTTCAGTAATTGTAATCTTAACTAAAATTAACTAATAATTAGTATATCGTTAAGGGTTCCAACAATTCTTTTAGTTTCATAATGATTAATTTATAAAATAACACGCAATTATATTTAAGCAAGAGAATTAAACAAGAAAATGCCGACTTAATAAAGATTATTTTGACATATATATATATATATATATATATATATATATATATATATATATATATATATATATATATATATATATATATATATATATATATATATATATATATATATATATATATATATTCTCCCGCTCTTACGAACTCTCTCCAATCTCTTCCTTCCCGTCGAATTGTTGCGTCACTCTCTCCATACTATCGCTATTACATCGGACATTGCTCTTATGAACTCTCACGTCGCATACCTCCTCCATTGAGAATAGGCTCGTACGACACGACTTTCTATACACTCATCCTTTCTCTGTCCAGCTCTCGGACCCCAGACTTAACCGCCTTGCTCACTCTTACATGTACTCTATTGGTAAAGTCTGGAACACACTCCCTTTATCTGTTTTCCCAACTTCCTTTTACTTGCATACTTTTAAACGCCGTGTATCGGGTCACGTCGGCCATTAGCGACCCGTTTTCGAAGGCTCCCCAACTCTGGTGGATATTGGTAGGCCTTGGCCTTTGCCCACCAGAAGAGACATAAAAAATATATTTATATATATATATATATATATATATATATATATATATATATATATATATATATATATATATATATATATATATATATATATATATATATATATATATATATAATATATACAGTATATAAAGGAGAATGAAAGCGCCATCCGAAATTAAAAGAATTCCCACTCACCACGTTAGGTGAAAGAATATTAGAATGTGCTAAAACATTCCGATAAGCGTTCAAGAAAAATGATTTATAATTAATTTGCCTTTTTCCAGCTTGCTTTCAGTTCTACACGTATAGTATTTGCTTAGATATCCGGGAGGCTCTACTCTATCTTTCTTTCCTCAATTTTCAAACAATATGCATCTTACTCACTTATTCAATGTTTTTTATTTTCAAAAAACAAGTGTGTCATTTTACATTACCTTGAAATGCTTGGAGGGGTTGTAACGAAATATTTAAAGATTGCCTCTCACCGACTTCTTCCCTTAATCATTGCATAGGAGTTGGCTACTTTAGTCTGTTAAATTGTGTCAGGCAGATAACTGCCATCCCTTTCTGAAGTGTGGTTTTCTGTGTTTGTTACTCTCTGGCACATTCCTCTTTTTCATTATAATTTCCAAGTTTTATGTACACAACCTATTTTACTCAACTGTAACTGTTATATTTAGCAGAAATCGTGTATTTCAGAATTCCATTTGTAAACTCTACACTATTTTCTTTTACTCTCACTTTCTCTTCACTCTATTCATTCAAAAATAGATATTGTGCATATGCTTACCATAATGTTATTTGTCTACGTGTCACCAATTTGAGTCTTCCAAATTTCCTATATATTTAAATTATTTTTATAATTTAAGAATTTTGCTACAAATATTCACAACAATTAGTCTTTTCTCCTCATGCTTTTTCCTCATTTTATTTGATCCACAGACATCTTTCTTTTTAACAACTTTAAAAATACTTATTGAAAGCCTTAGATAAGAAACTCTGGCACAAAGCGTTGATATGTAAGTTTACTAATTTTTATAAATACCATTTTCACTTTTACCTTTTATCTGAGTTTTGTAGAAGTTGTCTCGCCAATTGTTATTCAACCATTAAAATCATCAAATACGTTACTTCTCAAGGTTTTTTTTAACTAAAATTTTCATTCCACTTTTCATCATTTACCTTTTTTGTATCTACTACTTTCACCATTCCATTTTTACACCTATGATTCCACCAGCATAACTCTGTGCATTTCAGGTTGACACCTTTTTCATGGCAAATAGCTGTCTTACGATGAAAGTTCTAAATTGATTCTTGATATTCTCGTATACCAAACTGGAGCTGATCCGTATTTTGTTTTCATAATTACTGAAAAACTGAAAACTTTTCTCATTTTTTAATTAAAAACTACTCCATTCTACATATTCAATTTCAGTAATCCAAACATCTAAAAAAAGAAACTTCTTAGATGCTACCTTTTCTCTGTGATCTTCTAATTTACTAAGTCAGCTTCCAAAAAGTTATTTTTCAGATTTGCGAAAACTAATTCTTTATACCTATGCACTTGCTTGCAGTGTACTACAAGGTGTAACCCACCTTGTATGAAATATGCTTGATAAATATGATTTGTTTCCTTAATTTATCTTTTCTTGACATGGTGGAGTAAAGTAAACTCTTCCTTATCATCGTTCTCACATTTACCAACCTTCTCAAATCACCTTCTGTCCATGAAACTGTTTCATCACTCTCTTTATACCATAAATATTACGATGAACACTGCTTTTTATAACGCTCTAATTCATACTTTAACGTTTGTGGGAGTTACTACTAATATTTTTTTCTATATTAAACTCTATAATTGATAAATTTATAATCATTCTTACACGTAATCCTGAAGAGTTTAGAACATACTTTGAACAGAATCTAAATTTTTTCAACTCTTGCATATATATATATATATATATATATATATATATATATATATATATATATATATATATATATATATATATATATATATATATATATATATATATATATATATATATATATATATATATATATATATATATATATATATATATATATATATATATATATATATATATATATATATATATATATATATATATATATATATATATATATATATATATATATATATATATATATATATATATATATATATATATATATATATATATATATATATATATATATATATATATATATATATATATATATATATATATATATATATATATATATATATATATATATATATATATATATATATATATATATATATATATATATATATATATATATATATATATATATATATATATATATATATATATATATATATATATATATATATATATAGCATAAAATCATATTTGAAAGCTGTTTATCGCATTCTTCTCTTAACGAAAGCAGTGTGAAATATTTAGTTTTTCCAATTTTCCATTTAAATTATTTTACTCTAAATTGGTTTATCCTAAAATTAAATTCAATCACGATGAGCAACGATTTTTTTCAAAAAACGTCACAGTGATAAAAAAAATTATGAAGCACCAGAATATAGGAAAAATATTTGATACTAATACAGACAAAACATACTTTAGAAAAATATAAATAAGTTATATAACAAGTTAATCAGAGTTATTGTTAGGAGAAATGTAATTTACAAAATGATGCATATCAGTAAGTTAATAAATATATAAGTATGAATAAAAAGCTTAAATTAACATACACATTTGTCTATTTGGCACAAGAAGTGATTCCCGTGTGCTTTTGATCGAATATTTCCAAGGACTTTAGATGTCTGCAATTTTTTTGGTTCCAGTTTTAATTTTATTTAATCTTGCAACAGCAACAGCTTCACCAAACTACATTGGCGGGTTTCAGTTCCAGCTCAAATTGAAAATGAAAGATCTTATTTCACGATTCAAATTAAAAATGAAGCATTAATGCTCTCTTTCACTTACAGGATAATATAATACACACTTCCTCTCAAAGATTATTTTCAAATACATTTAGAGTAAAGAGTGTATATTTATGTGTCTTTCTAAAAGTATACATTAATATTTCTATTTCTATGTATATATCAAACCTTATGTTTTAACAATTTTTCGATTCCCTATCTAAATATTTATTTTAAAAGCCGTAAGAATTAATAAGTGTTTTGGAAAGAAATACAAAGCATGTGGTAAAAATGGTAAAGCTAAAAAGGCGTTTCTCAGAAAAATCGTACAATAATCAACATTACTTTTAGGTTTTCATAAATATTTTAGTATAAATACTAAAGTTTCAACTTTTATAATGGCACTATCGTGTTGTATAGAAGTAAAATAAATATTTCAGTTAAAGTAGAAAATAATAATAATAATAATAATAATAATAATAATAATAATAATAATAATAATAATAATAATAATAATAATAATAATAATAATAATAATAATAATAATAATAATAATAATAATAATAATAATAATAATAATAATAATAATAATAATAATAATAATAGTAATAAAAATAATGATAATAATAATAATAATAATAATAATAATAATAATAATAATAATAATAATAATAATAATAATAATAATAAAATAGAAATAAAAATAAAAACAGTAAAAATAATAATAGATTATAATAATAATAATAGTAATAAGAATAATAATAATAGGCAGCAGTATTTTAATAATAATAGCAAAAATAATAACAATAATTATAATAATAATAAAAATAATAATAATAATAATAATAATATAATATAATGATACTATGGAAATATAAAGTAATGACAATTAGAAAAGACTTTCTGCCAATATTTTGTTATTTATCACCATTAATATTATTATCATTAAAATGATTACTCTAAAAACTTTAATAACTATAATGAAAATTATTATCATTATTATTATGATTATTATTATTGTTATTATTACTACTATTATTATTAATATCATTATCATTATTGTAATATTATTATTTTAATATGATTATTAATTTTATTATTATTATTATTATTATTATTATTATTATTATTATTATTATTATTAATATTATTATTATTATTATCATAATATTATTCTTTTTATTATTACTATCAATATTATCATTTTTATTATTATTATTATTATTATTATTATTATTATTATTATTATTATTATTATTATTATTATTATTATTATCATTGTTATTATTTCAATTGTTATAATTGCTTCTAATTATTATTATTATTATTACTATTATTATTATTATT
>SEYY01021386.1:230000-232500 GCA_009176605.1 Armadillidium nasatum | reverse complement strand
CTCCTGTGGTTCTCAAAACTTGCGATTCTGAGCTTACACACTGCCTTGGTAAACTATGTCGTCTATGTCTTTTTACCTCAACTTTCCCTTCTTGCTGGAAACGTGCGCTCATTCAGCCTGTGCCGAAGAAGTTTTCGAATTTGTCCTTGACAGGAAGATTTGGAAACATCTCAATTCTTCCAATCTTATCTCTGATATATATATATATATATATATATATATATATATATATATATATATATATATATATATATATATATATATATATATATATATATATATATATATATATATATATATATATATATATATATATATATATATTCTTTATAAAGACTCCATTGCAATTGAATAATTTTCGAAGAAATGAGCACTTTATTGGCTTATTTGAGAGTTTTAAGTGGAGCATGAAAATTTCGTTATAAATTTTTGATTTGTAGAAAATTTGTCATTTGTCATCATTTACAAAATCTCCTAAAGTGAATAAAAAATATGAGCAAAATTTTATATATTCTTTAAGTACATCTCTATCTTAAATTATCCTTTTATTGTGAATCAGCATCCAATTTTCTACTCCCTTTTTTCCACATTGACTTTCTTCTTTTTTTATTATCTAATCTAAATGAAAATCAACCGTAAAATTACAGGACCAGAAATTAAGAATTAAATACTTTAAGAAAGCAATTTAGGAAAAATCATTTTAGAACATCTCGAAAAAAGAAATAACTGTTTAGAGCTAAAAGGGAGACTCTGCTAACTTAGTTTTAGTGACGTTTTATAGCAACTAAATGTTATCTTTTATATCTTATTAAGGGAACACATTTATTTATATTTATAGTACTGTCATAAAGTTAATAGGACATTAGAAGGAAAAATGATTATTAAAATGCACATTTTTCTTTACTCCTTCATATATATATATATATATATATATATATATATATATATATATATATATATATATATATATATATATATATATATATATATATATATATATATATATATATATATATATATATATATATATATATATATATATATATATATATATATATATATATATATACAATTGTGATGGATCGGATGTCATTTTTCTCATTTGCGGATGCGGATATTGAATTTTCGATGTTAATTTTGATGTAATATTTTGCTGATGCTTTTAGGATGCGGATGCGGTCAATATATATATATATATATATATATATATATATATATATATATATATATATATATATATATATATATATATATATATATATATATATATATATATATATATATATATATATATATATATATATATATATATATATATATATATATATATATATATATATATATATATATATATATATATATATATATATATATATATATATATATATATATATATATATATATATATATATATATATATATATATATATATATATATATATATATATATATATATATATATATATATATATATATATATATATATATATATATATATATATATATATATATATATATATATATATATATATATATATATATATATATATATATATATATATATATATATATATATATATATATATATATATATATATATATATATATATATATATATATATATATATATAATATTTTGCTATTTTTGAATATCTGAATACTTGATAACAATCATTTCATCAATATCTGTAATAAGTGAGCGAAGGATTATAGGAAAATATTTAAAGGAAAAAATTACTATTAATCGGTAGCTTAATTTAAAGTTTATTTATCACTAAATGTTAAAATAAAATTTGAAAATAAAGAAACCTCATTTGTTTTAGTTTGCCAAGCAGAAAAAGCTAAAAAAACGTGCCAGATTTTTAATTAATTTTATACTTAAGAAAGATTAATTATCATGATTAACGAAAGTTCTGGCAACACTTAGATATTGGAGATAATATATATATATATATATATATATATATATATATATATATATATATATATATATATATATATATATATATATATATATATATATATATATATATATATATATATATATATATATATATATATATATATATATATATATATATATATATATATATATATATATATATATATATATATATATATATATATATATATATATATATATATATATATATATATATATATATATATATATATATATTATATATATATATATATATATATATATATATATATATATATATATATATATATATATATATATATATATATATATATATATATATATATATATTTCTCCAAAAATTTAAGATTTGGCAACAGAACTCGAACTTCGGGTAAGAGGATGGCACATTGTCGTTTTTCTCACATTTCCAACACCAAGCTAACGATGCTTAAACTTTTTTTTTTTTTACCTCTAAACTTATTTCTGATGTCACCACGCTGATCGGGAGTTTTTTTTGTTTTTTTCACATGGTTGAGTAGGCTAGGTTTCACAGTTCTTAAGAACTCCCACTACCAC
>SEYY01021386.1:217500-225000 GCA_009176605.1 Armadillidium nasatum | reverse complement strand
TTCATTGAATTTAACAATTCTATTGTTTAACTCAAGACTCATATTGTTTTTGTTTTCTAAACAACCTCTTCCCAGGTATTTGAAATTGTTTTCTTTGTTTCATTGTTCTATCTCGTATTTTAATATTTAGCTCCTCTCGCTCCCTACCTAACACCATAACCTCCGTTTTTTCTTTATTAATCTTCATTCCTTTATCCGTCAGCACTTCATCTCACATGTTGACAAATATTTGTAAGGTCTGCCATGTCTCTGCAGTTAAGGCAAGGTCGGCCAGCATATCCAAAGATCTCACCACCCTCACCCCTCTGCACCAATTTCCTCACAAAAAATCCATACAGAAAATTAACAAAATTGGAGAGAGCACCCTACCCCATTTCATTCCTATTGCTATTCCGAACTTGTTACTTTCTCCCATCAAAGATTTACTTTACATAGGTTGTCTACATATTTACTCTTTAAATCTCTTACTAGTTTACATGGTACCTCATATTCTTCTTTTCCTAAACACAATCCCCAAAATCCCTCTTGTCACCCTGTCGAGGGCCTTTTCCAGGTTGTTAAACTCCCAGTTCTGCACAAATTATCCTTAGTGCAAAAATTATATCAATAGTCGATCTCCAGGTCTTAATCCATAGTGCTACTCTCCTAGCTTGACTTTCACTATCTCCATCAGTCTTCTTTCTAGCTTTCTCTCATAAACCATCGCAATGTTTGGTATCAAGGCAATTCCTCTTATATTTCTACAATCAGTCTTATCACCATTTTTAAAAATGAAACAAATTATTGACTTGATCCTTGCATTGGGAGTTTTTCCTCATTTTAGCATTTATTTATTATTTCCTTTACCCATGCCGTTCCTTCCTCCTAAACATTCTTCAAAATTTCACACGGTATTATGTCCTTTCCGCTGCCTTCCTCATTTTTTCATTTTTTTCAATTGCGTATTTAACTTCATTCAATGTAATTGGCCACTCCTCCACTCCCTCTCTCCTCTCACCAATATCCTTATCATACTCCTCTTTCACGTCGTTTGGTACATTCAACAATGTATTGAAATAATCCCTCCACCTGTTAATGACATCGACAAGGTCAGTTAGCAACTCACCGCTCTTTTTTATCTTTAAAAGTCTGATGTGTAGAACCTTTTCTATAGTTTTTTGCTATAATATATATCATAAGCTTTACGTACTCAAGAGATTTTCCTCCAGGTCTCTTCAGATTTTTGTCCATGTGTTTTATTTTTCTTTCCTTTTTACTATTCTCCTTGCCTCACATATTCCACCCCATAATATATATATATATATATATATATATATATATATATATATATATATATATATATATATATATATATATATATATATATATATATATATATATATATAATTATTATATTATATATATATAATGCTTATACAGTAAATATGTATGGAGTAAATAGAACAGTTATGGGAAGATAAAGAAAACTTGTCTCACCTGGGGTCGAACCACCGCATATTGCGACTGATAACGACAAAGACTCGATGCTCTACCACTGAGCTATCCTCAAACCCGAAAAAAGTTCGATTCAAGAACAAGTTTGAAGCATACGAGCTCCCGTCAAGGCACTATCACCAATTATTAACCCTGTTCTTCCCTCGTTCTTTAAGATTTATTCAATTACAATGCTTATAAACGCAGCAGTAAATATTTATGAAGTAAATAGAACAGTTATGGGAAGATTAAGAAAACTCGGGTTCGAGGATAGCTCAGCGGTAGAGCATCGAGTCTTTGTTGTTCTCAGTCGCAACATGCGGTGGTTCGACCCCAGATGAGACAAGTTTTCTTTATCTTCCAAATAACTGTTCTATTTACTTCATACATATTTACTGCTGCGTTTATTAGCATTGTATATTATAATATATATATATATATATATATATATATATATATATATATATATATATATATATATATATATATATATATATATATATATATATATATATATATATATATAGTTTATTAAACTAGAGCCTGAAAGAGGAAGGGTGGCTATCCCTTCGAAAGCTTGCTCCAATTTTAATTGTTTTTGTTTTTATTTCCTGTGGGGTATTTTACTGTCTAAAATTTTACACGGTTATAGTGTTATATATATATATATATATATATATATATAATATATATATATATATATATATATATATATATATATATATATATATATATATATACTATTATATATATATATATATATATATATATATATATATATATATAATATATATAGATATATATATATATATATATATATATATATATATATATATATATATATATATATATATATATATATATATATATATATATATATATATATATATATATATATATATATATATATATATAATATATATATATATATATATATATATATATATATATATATATATATATATATATATATATATATATATATATATATATATATATATATATATATATATATATATATATATATATATATATATATATATATATATATATATATATATATATATATATATATATATTATATATATATATATATATATATATATATATATATATATATATATATAATAATATGCCTAACATCTGGGGTGGTTGCAACCAAACAGCTCTTTATGAAAAAGGTTTTTCCGTTTTATCAACTGTCTCCTTTTCAATAACCCTTTTCAATCTCTTTCTACCCGTCGAATTGCTGACTCTGTCTCCCTTTGTACTATCACTGTTTCAAAGGACACTGCTCTTCTCAGCACTTCCGTTGCATTCTTCCTCCACTAAGATAGACTTGAACAATACACCTTTCAGTACAGTCTCATCTTTCACAGTCTAATTTTTCTGACTTAACCACTATTTTCAGTCCTACATGTCCTGTACTTCTACTGATAATATCTGGAACTTTATCTGAACTGGTAATCTCCTTATCTATTTTGCTAACTTCCTTTGACTTGTATACTTTCAAGTGACCTTGTATTGGGTGTTGTTAGCCTCTAATTTAACTTGACACTGATTCTTGAATTTCCCAAACTTTTGAAATTTGGCAAACCTCTCTTTAGCCTCTGTCTACCAAAGGGGATATATATATATATATATATATATATATATATATATATATATATATATATATATATATATATATATATATATATATATATATATATATATATATATATATATATATATATATATATATATATATATATATATATATATTATATATATATATATATATATATATATATATATATATATATATATATATATATATATATATATATATATATATATATATATATATATAAACTGAAAGTAAATATGTGAATATAAAAATAATAGTAAAATCTTATCTGAGTAATTTAAAATATTACTAAAATTTTTAGGTAATTAACAATTTAATATTTAGAATGAATAATGGTGATAAAAAGTTGATTATTATCATTTTTTTCCAAATTTATTTTTAATCTTTTAGATTGCAAGTTTGTACAAAGAGAAAAAAAATAAAGTTTTCGCTCGTAAGAAATTAACGACATCATATTTTTTTGTTGTGGAAATTGAATATTCTATTAAATCTGGCTGAATTCCTTTAAAAATCCCAGTCGTATTCCCAATCGAGTGTGTATCCACTTTTAGCAAGGTCGCATTCCATTAAATGACAAAGTTAATTGTAATCAGGAACTTACCAAAACCGTAAACTATGAGCGTATCCGAGTAACCTTGTCAATGATGTTGGTGTTCCTTTCTATCTGTCTAATAGTTCTGGTAATGCTTGTTCCTTTAGTTTCGCAACTCTTTAATGTCTTCCTGGAGTCTTAATGGCGCAAGCCGAAGCCCAAGGTAAACTTCCATGATATATGTAGTATAACATGTAACCAGCTGAAATTAAATCGTCCCTCTCGCTAGACGGCTTTCCTCTTTGTTAATTGAAACTCATAAACTGTGCAGTTCCTGATATATTAGTTGTGTATTCTTCAGGTGAAACTTTATTAAATTTTGACTTAATACGCTTACTCAAACCAAAATCAATCATGTAAATGGTCTTCTTATCTCCGTTAAGTCCAACGCAAAAATTTTTGGGACTGATATCTTAGTGAACGAAGCCAGCTTCGTGAAGTACTTAGAGTCGCCTGATTACTTGTATGCCAATTTATAAAGTTGTCTTTTTGCTGAATGTCTTCTTCATTTGCTTTTTAATGTCGTACAGTGTTCTCCCTAAGTATTACATGACCATAGCGTGATATTACATGGGAGGCCTTCCAGCTGATCCATCCCAAATAAGATCAGGGAATCCTTCTTCATGATGAACTCTTTGAAGTATATCCACCTCAGTATGCAGTTAAACAGCTGGCTAAAATTGTAATTTCACAGCAACTAGTTCTTTACCAACTTCATCATAAGCTAACCAAACTGTCCCAAACCCTCCTGTACCGATGTGTTTTTGTATCTGAAAACGTCCTCCTCCGACAGAAGAGCACGGGGCTTTCTGAGGCTATGGCGCCAGCTTCCTTCTTTCTTCGAGTCAGAATTTAAATTATTAAAAAGGAAATTTTAATTTTCTATTTTAAAATAGCGACTTCTCCGAGATCAATACGCACAGCGCAAAGACCATTTTCTTTTTGAACGTATATTAGGCTTTATTTATACTGCTACATTAAATTATTATAAATTTAAATTATTATTATAAAATGGAAAACTTTTATTCATTTGTATTCTATATAACCAACAACATCATTAAAATAGCCTAATAGGTGTGGTGCTAACTTCTAGAAATTTTCCAAAAATATTTTTGAAATATATATATATATATATATATATATATTATATATATATAATATATAAAATAATATTATATTTTAATATATATATATATAATATATATATATATGATATATATATATATATATATATATATATATATATATATATATAATATATATATATATATATATATATATATATATATATATATATATATATATATATATATATATATATATATATATATATATATATATATATATATATATATATATCATCATTTCCGACAATCGTAGGGTGGTACCTTACGCAAGACACATTCATTCCCCAGCACTCATCCCTTCACCAATCTTTTCCACTCACTCCTATCCTCCGTCAACCGCACACTCTTCTCTCAGCTCATCCCTCTGTCCATTAATAACTAATTGAACCCACTCATATAAGCTTCCTTCGGTCTCTCCTTAACACTCACACCTCCACCTCTGATATAAATACCTTTTTTTGCCAGGTCCTCCTCATTCATTCTTCAAACATGCCTAAATCCTCTCAGCATGATCTGTTCAGCTCTCCCAACCATACTCCTTCTCAACCACACATCTCCCTTATTCTAGCATTATTAACCCTATCCCTTCTTCCTACACCATACACCGCCCTCAGACACTTCATTTCGAAAACATCAACTTTTTTTCTCTTCCTCTCATTCAACCTTCATACTTTGATCCCATATATAACCACAGGTATGCCTCATCCCTCAAACATTTTCACCTTTACCTCTCTTGGCAACCTTCCTCTACTTCAAATGTCCCTCAAACCTCCCAACACCTCCCTTTCTCTTATTTTATGTTCCACTTCACCCCCCCTCCTAAAAATTAACCCCTAGATATTTAAAAGAATTAACCCACTTCAGTCTCTCACTCTCCACTTTAATTTGCATTTCATCTCTCCTCTCCTTCCCCATTTTTCATCCACAACACTTGATTCTTATTAGCATTTATTTTTCAGTCCAACTCGTCACATCCTTTTATAAATTCTTCCACTTGTGCCTTCAAACTTTCCTGTGTTGTGTCCACGCCAAAAGTGCAACAATCAATAGCATATTCGCCTCCTACACACCCTGTTGCCCCCTCATTCTCACCCCTTTACCCACACTTTCCATCATTTTCACCAACCTCAATACCCTTCCCTTCTCTCTCCATTTCTCTAAATACACCATCCATCAATAGATTACATAACCATGTCGGGACTACTAACCCCTGTCTCAATCCCACTCCTATGCTAAACCAATCCGATAGTTCCCTCTTCACCCTCACTCTTGATCTACAATTCGCATAAAAAGCTTTGACCCCCTTCAGTAATTTCCCTTTCAACCCCTTTCCATTAATATTTCGAACAACTTCCTCCTGCATACTCTATCGTATGCTTTTTCCAGATCCATAAAAGATACATATCCCATTTTATTTTTTATTTCGCAATTTCTCTGTAATCAATCTCAGTGTAAATAACTGGTAAACAAATCCTCTACCCTCCCTAAAACCCCCTTGTCTCTCACCTATTCCCTCACTTGTCAATTCTTTCATTCTCGTCACTAACACCTTCCCATAAAACTTTCCTATCACGCTTAGCAGAATAATCCCCGTATTATTTTTAAAAACCATCTTATCACCTATTCCTTTGTATATTAATACAATAAAAGAGTCCTGCCATCCCTTGAGGCGCTCTCTCTTCTCTCCATCACACATGAAACATTCTTACTAACCAGTCAATCAGCTCTCTAGGTCCCTCTTTTTATTATCTCTTCATATATACCATCCATTCCTGTCGATTTTCTTATCTTTACCAATTCTCACCGCTACTTCCACCTCATCTCTTTACTAATATTTCTCTCCTCATCCTCGCTAACTACCTCCCCATCATTTTCTACCTCTCTCCCATTACTAATCTCTCTCCCTTTGTTCAACAATTCACTAAAGTAAATTTTCCAATTCTCTCCAACTTCCTTCACTCCCTGTAATATTTCTCTGCCTTTCCCTTTCACTATCTCATTTATATATACTGGTATATATATATATATATATATATATATATATATATATATATATATATATATATATATATAATATATATATATATATATATATATATATATATATAGGTGTGTGTGTGTGTGTGTGTGTGTGTGACTTGCATTGATTGATTAACGTGTGTTTTCTTCTTGTTTCTTTGAATGATTAGAATTTGTTATAATACATTTCAATGGGAAAATATTGGCTTTAAAAAGTCTAAATGTAATAAGAGAACTCAATAATCGAATGCTAAATTACAGCAAATTCAACATTCTTTCCAAAATCGAAATGAAGAAAATGAGAGTTCAAGGCCGTCGAAGTCTCAGAAATATGTGGGTTGGTCTCTGTCGGTTAAGAGATTTTAATAATAAAACAATTCTCCCTTGTTAGCTTAATAGATCAAAAGATATTTAAATTTGCGTGGGCTTTCTTTCTTATTATATTAATATTATTATAATTATTAATAATAATAAATTGCTAAATATTAATTATTAGTACTTAAATATTATTAAAAATTCATATATATATATTATATTATATTATATTATATTATATTATATTATATTATATTATATTATAATATAACATGTTATATTTATTATATTACATATATATATATATATATATTATATATATATATATATATATATATATATAT
>SEYY01021386.1:195000-202500 GCA_009176605.1 Armadillidium nasatum | reverse complement strand
ATATATATATATATATATATATATATATATATATATATATATATATATATATATATATATATATATATATATTAATTACTTTTAACATAGAGATTTGCGCTCTGGACTTACTCTAAGAAAAATTTCCTTTTTGGGAAGCGTTTACAAGCTACTTATGCGTACATCTAGAAGATAAAATTGAAGTTATTTTTAACAATTATTGAGCACATGATTATTCAGTTGTTTGAAGAATTCAATGATATAAAAAATGCAAGAGTTTTAAAAATTTAGAGCTTCACTGAAATGTACTGAGAACTATGAAAGAATTTTTAATGAACATACTTATGATAAAATAAGAACAAAAAATAAAAATTGGCAATATAAAGAAGTTAATAATATTGAATATAATAGTGAATATATAATTGAAAATAATATAGTTTTGAATAAAATTCGTTCGAATTGATAGCATTCACATATTAATAAGGCCTATACATATATATATTTCATAGCAGGAATAAGAAGTGTTTCGTTATTTTCAATATATTTCTTAATCAGTAAAGCTAAGGAAGGCTGTAACAGAAAGGTACGAAAGCTTATCTATCTATATAATGTATAAGTCTTATAAAACCAACAAACTAGAAATATAAAAACATTTAAATATATAGATTATATTAGAAAGGTTTTTGTATATTTCTGGTTTGTTAATTTTCTTAAGATTCATACATTATACCATTCATATTCAAGTTTCCTTAAATTGGGTTAACTGTATTAAAATTTAGAGATAATATGGCGACATTGAACAGAATATTATTGATCCGATGGATAAAAATATTATATAGATGAATAAAATAAAGTACACAAATTTCGTAACTCTAATTTTCTTCAAGGTATTTTTCGTATCTTCTAATTTTACACAGTTTCATACTGATGTCGTATCGACCATCCTAAGCAACAAGCGAAAAGTACACCAATTAGCTGAAATAAAAAATACAAATAATGCATAAACTAATATAAATCCATAAAAAAGGTAATTAAAATTAAACACATTGCACGCATATATATATATATATATATATATATATATATATATATATATATATATATATATATATATATATATATATATATATATATATATATATATATAAATATATATAATATATATATATATATATATATATATATATATATATATATATATATATATATATATATATATATATATATATATATATATATATATATATATATATATATATATATATATATATATATATATATATATATATATATATATATATATATATATATATATATATATATATATATATATATATATATATATATATATATATATATATATATATATATATATATATATATATTATATATATATATATATATATATATATATATATATATATATATATATATATATATATATATATATATATATATATATATATATATATATATATATATATATATATATATATATATATATATATATATATATATATATATATATATATATATATATATATATATATATATTTAAAGTGGATAGAAGACGAAGTGACATATAGAAGTTCATTAATGAAAAGGTGAAAAAATGTTAGAACAGAAAAGTAGCTACAGAACGACCAGAAAGGAAAATGGAACTCGATATGAAGTAGATAAATTTCGAAGAGGAAGTTCATAAATCTAAAAGCTTTTCTCCATAATCTACCGAAAACTTTCGATACATCTAACGCTACATCAAAACATTTCGAAGAGCGGAGCACCTAGAATCTAAGAGAAGGGAAGGAAAGTCACTTGTAGAGCGTTTTTTTCAAACTATATTGCTTATCATAGATTACATAAATAACATTGAAATGCATCCAATTCTTCTTGCTAATTATGTATTTGAAACTTTGGAAATAGCAGAATTGAAAGAAATAGGAAAGAGTGCTGACTAGGACCGAAGTTCTTCGGCACAGTTTGAATGAATACAAGCTTTCAAGAGGAAGGAATGGCGGAAATTAGAGAGGATATTTAAAAGCGATCTAGTTTACCTATAGTCATATTTCCAATTTCGGAAGCATAAGGTTAGAAAATAAGAGGAAAAATACCATCAAGACTGTACTTTTCCTTAAAATTAACCTCAAAGAGAGTAATGATAACCTCTTTAGAAAATATAAAGATTCGCATAAGAGAGCTGAAAGGAGATAGAGAAAGAGTTATAGCACCAGAATTATTTAGAGTGTAATTAGAAGATATATTTGAACGAAGAATTTCGCTTTATAAGAAAGTAAGAAACAGACCAACTCCTTACCTATTAAAATCAATTAAAGGTCCTTGGGACTCTTACTGTGGCACACTACAATAAATTATAGTGATAAAGGAAGAAAGGAGCAGCCAAGCAGCATCAATAGCTTCAACCAAACAAACATAGCTACAAATTTAGGAAATATATGACAGAAAAACATTTCGTTAACGTAAAAGTTCAAACTAATAGTAGATCCGATACTGGTAGAAAAAACACACAAAAATACACTCACACATATTTACACACGCGCACACCTATACATATATATATATATATATATATATATATATATATATATATATATATATATATATATATATATATATATATATATATATATATATATATATATATATATATATATATATATATATATATATATAATATATATATATATATATATATATATATATATATATATATATATATATATATATATATATATATATAATATATATATATATATATATATATATATATATATATATATATATATATATATATATATATATATATATATATATATATATATATATATATATATATATATATATATATATATTAAACTCCTTCAAAATTTTATATATATAGAAGAACAATCGAGTTGATGGAATAATATAGTAATTAATACCTCGATAAAACTGATGCTGATGGCAACTCCCGCAAGGATTGTGATGTTATTACTAAAATCTCCTTTAAGCTCATCAAAGCAGCCTCTCGTGTGGATTTCCTCCAACTGAAATGAGAATCTCCAATTAGTCACATGTTGATCTAGGAAGAGCAGATTACTTATACTAATATCAAATTTAATATATCTAACAAACAGAGTTAAAAATTATATTTTCTAAGGAAATAATAATAATAAGATAATAATAAAATTAATAATAATAATAATAATAATAATAATAATAATAATAATAATAATAATAATAATAATAATAATAAAAATAATAATAATAATCGAATTTTGAATAAATTTACCTTCGTGATTATCAGTATCATTTATAATGAGATGTCCAGTCATGTTAATATTTTTACTTGAGAGAGGGAGAGATAAATAGATAGATAGATAGATAGATAGATAGATAGATAGATAGATAGATAGATAGATAGAGAGAGAGAGAATGCAACTTTGATCTAAATTTTGAAATTCACAAATTATTCTTTTCTTCATTAAAATTTTCATAATAGTTTATAATCTTATTTGTTAATTTTATAAAAATTGTCTGATTTAGTATTTCAACTCAGTTTTTTAAAAAAAGTAAATAAAATATAAAAACTTTAAAGAATTGACAATTTATTTTATTTATGGATTGTCCTAAATAAGGCCACAAACATATTTGCAACATGTTTAGTAATCAAAAAATCCTACCAAAAATTACATTTAGAAAATGCAGCTGAAAATTATAATAATTATTAAAGGAAAACAGTAAAGATAGTAATAAATAATATAGCAACAATAAAAATAATAAAGAAAATTATAATAATGATAATAGTAATAATAAAAGTAATAATAATATTATTAATAACAATTATAATAATAAAAATAATAATTAAAATGATAATTAAATCATGAAGCTAATAATAATAATAATAATAATAATAATAATAATAATAATAATAATAATAATAATAATAATTACGATAATAACAATAACGATAAAATGGAAATAATAATAAAGTTTATGTTAAAAATAGAATTATTACTATTTTTATAACAATTAATATTTTTGTCGCTATTTTCGTTTTAGTAATTATTATTGTTACTATAATTAATATTATTATTATTTATAAGGTCATTATTATCCTTATTATAATTATTATTATTTATAATTATTAATTTTATTATTATTATAATCATTATTATTATTATTATTATTATCATTATTATTTATATTATTATTATTATTATTATTATTATTATTATTATTATTATTATTATTATTGCTATAATAATTATTATTATAAATATTATTGTTATTATTATTATTATTATTATTATTATTATTTATAATTATTATAATAATTACTATTATTATTATTGTTGTCGTTGTTATTAATATAATCATTATTATTTTTATTAATACTGTTCTATTCTGTAATGAGAGACTTATTTTCTCTTTTCTTCTAGTAATAATCTTAAAACCACTGAATCAGCAAATAATCTTAAACCACATGAATCAGCAAAAAATAACTCATTACTGTAAACTTAAGAAATTTTTACTTTGTTTCCATCATTGAAAACATTGTATCCGCAGCCTGAAGTTATTTGTTTGCAGCACGTGTCTGGAACGCCCTCTCTCAGTTCGCCGTATTCAGTGTCTTCCCAATCCATATATCCAGCAGCTCCACAACAAAGGATACTAATAGAACATAGAAACAAAAGATTAAAAGCTGAAAATCATTGCCACACTGTACTTAGCTAATGTTGGAAGTATATCTAATTATAAATAAATAATTTGTAATATATTCACTTACTAACTAATTAAAAAAAAAAGGTTAGAATTTCGACACAAAATTATTTATTTTACTTTTGGAGTAAATTTCGCGTATTATTATGCAATAAGTTTGATAATTGCTAATGTGGCTTGATATAAAAAATATGACAGGCTACTGTCAGTTAATATCTTAAAAAATATTTCCTCTTAATTAATTAATATAATAAATAAATATTATAAATATAATACTACCACGTTAAAAGATAATCAGAAAACATTCTAATATCATTATTAATATTCAATTATTGATTTCTATTTTCAAAATTCCTACTAAATAACAGTTTATGTTAAAAATACTTCATATTTTCAATGATACTAATAACCAATTTTTTTTTTTTGCTATTTTTTATTTTCGTTTTACGTAGAACACTTACATCATGTTGAACAACGTCCCAAGTTTTCATTACACCTTCATGCTTTTCATCGTATTTGCTCATTGAAAGTTCAACTTCTCTTTGAATGCTTTTCTGAAGCTCGCTTCTCATCACATAAGCCAAAATGGCAACGCCGATTTCGATTACAAAAATGAAGCTTACGAGAACACTGAACTGAATATACAAGAGGATTTATTTATGATATTTAAAGTTATGTGAGAATGTTTTTAACAGATTCATTTTATTTTATCACTATATACTCATATATATATATTATATATATATATATATATATATATATATATATATATATATATATATATATATATATATATATATATATATATATATATAATATATATATATATATATATATATATATATTTCAATTTCCCTAATTAAATATGAATTTTTAAAAAATGCTCCAGCAATAAAATTGAAACCAAAAATTTTTAAATAAATTATTCATGAAAAAAAAAAAAAAAAAAAAAAAAAAAAAAAAAAAAAAAAAAAAAATAAAAGTAAAAAAAATAAACATAAAATAAACTGAAAGTTCAATTCAATAAATTTTTTTTATTAATTAAAAAAAATGAGTCTAAAAAGATCCTTAAAAAAAACAAAAACTCGAAAGGGAACATCCTTACCGTCATAATCATGCACCTGTCCTCCTTCATCGCTCCACAACATCCGAAAAACCCAACCACGAAAATAACGGAGCCAATCGTTATCACAATGGCAGAAACGGAAACAAAACTTGTTGATACGATGAAATTAAAATAATTCCTGTAAAAATGTTCCACTACTGAGCCAACAACTATAAGAGCCACACCAGCAACCAGATATATATATATATATATATATATATATATATATATATATATATATTATATATATATATATATATATATATATATATATATATATATATATATATATATATATATATATATATATATATATATATATATATATATATATATATATATATATATATATATATATATATATATATATATATATATATATATATATATATATATATATTTAGAGTTTGTGGAGTTTTGCGAGAAGAATGATATTGACCAAAGGTAAAAGAAAAATTTAATATTTCGTTATAATATTTCAGTATTTTTTTAATAGTAAATAAAAAGAAATTAAAAAAACAGAAATTGAAACGAAGCAACATATATTTCGGTGCAAAGTACTTTCGAAAATTAATGGAAAAATAAATATTGAAAAAAAAAAAGAATAAAGTTTGAAGTAACCTTTGGTCAATAATGAATGATGATTTCGTTGCAGTCGAGTCAGATGTAGATTATCTCTTTGCATGGTGTTAAGGACTGGGAACCCTTTCAACCACGTTTTATTCCCTTGTACGATTGCAGTAATGTCAAATTTCTGCAATTGACTCGACCCTGCATCATGCGGGTATGGTGTATTGTATAAAAATAATAAATAATAATTAATATATATTATATATATATATATATATATATATATATATATATATATATATATATATATATATATATATATATATATATATATATATATATATATAATGATGGCTTCTACTTCAGAATATTTTTAAACATAAACATATTTTCAGATTTAAAAACTATTAAAACTGATTTGTTTTAGAGTAAAACATTGGAAAACGCTTTTGTGATTTTGCAAAATCTTTTTCAGTTACGTGAAAATTACTGAAAAAGACTTTTCCTAAAGTTTCAGAAGAAAACCAATTACTCTTCACAAAAAAAGGAAACTCTGCAAATAACTTATTCGGAACTTTGTCAAACTTCATTTGGTTTTTGACTATGCAGTGATCAATTTATTAACTTTGCTTTCGCTCTCACTTAAGTATACATACGCTATATATTTATATAAATTGGCCCAACTCAATATTTTTTTTTTTTTTTTTTTTTTTTTTTACAAAACGCCACCACTCACGGGCAGAGCCCTTTTCAAGGAGGGGGCACACACACAATGACAAACTCACACAAACACACACACCTAACGCACAGCTCTCAGGTGGGCGCAGACGGAAGACTTGAAGAGTGGAAGATTAAATACAGTTGGAAAAATAGTAGATGGTAGAGAATTCCACAGAATAGAGGTGGCTGGAAAGAAGGAGGCACCACAACGGGCCAACCTGGGATTCCCTACGTCCACACAAAATTGATGCGAAAGCAGGGCACCCCTCGTGCAACGAGGACGACGCAACGGTGGAGGAATGCGAGAGGCCAATTCCCTCGAGCACCTGCCATTGTAGTACCTGTAGAAAAGAGATAGCGCGCCAACGTCACGTCGCAGAGACAGAGGGTCAAGAGAGTTTGAAAGT
>SEYY01021386.1:172500-175000 GCA_009176605.1 Armadillidium nasatum | reverse complement strand
TGAAATTCAATTAAATTATTGTCTTTGAATCTATGGAGGAGCTACAAATCTTTTGAGATGACGAATTTTCGACTTTAAATGTATAATTCAACTTTAATATTTAGAATATAGAATTTGGAAACATGAATTTGGATTAGGCGATAGGAATGGATCATGCGAGGAGATCCAAGAGCAAAGGCAACAGGACTAGAAACCTGGCCCAGTAAATACAGCTCACTGCTTGCAGCAACTCCAGGAGATGGGAGATCATAGTATTGAGAAGCATAATCTTCTGGAGACCTTGCTGGGATGGTGATTAAAGGTTATGTGTGAAAGGTGCTAGTACCACCGAAAGGGTGAAAACCCTACCTGGAAGTTTAAATAAAACTCAAAGACTGGTACAGAAGCAAACTAGCCAAAAAACGGGAAAGTTTAGAGCTCTCTAAGAGTGAAACTGTTGTGAAGAAATGGAGACAAGGTGAAAACCCTTCCACTAGATTACAAGGGTGGGGAACCGCTTTGCTATTGCCGATATTTTTTTCCCCATAAACAATTTTGAATATCTTTTGATTGTTTTTAACTTCTTTGAACATAAAAAATTATTCTCCATTTTGCAAATAAAAAAAGCATATACATCTATATAATATATATATATATATATATATATATATATATATATATATATATATATATATATATATAATATATATATATATATATATATATATATATATATATATATATATATATATATATATATATATATATATATATATATATATATATATATATATATATATATATATATATATATATATATATATATTATATATATATATATATATATATATATATATATATATATATATATATATATATATATATATATATATATATATATATATATATATATATATATATATATATATATATATATATATATATATATATATATATATATATATATATATATATATATATATATATATATATATATATATATATATATATATATATATATATATATATATGTATATATATATATATATATATATATATATATATATATATATATATATATATATATATATATATATATATATATATATATATATATATATATATATATATATATATATATATTTGCGTTTATCTTCATTTTCCAGTAATATTATGGTGCATTAATCATATTAATAATATATTTCATTCATGCGATGAATCGATACTGTCAAAGCATTCGAGCAATTTACTCTCTAATAATTTTCACACCATTCTTAACATCCTCATATTTGCTTTATATCTCATTTAAATTATGATATATCTGTCATAACTGCTCATTTATCAAGGTAATTTTAGTCTATTAAATATTTAATAAAACATTACATAACTGAACGTCAGTAACATTGATTAACTATACAATTTATCACACGTGACTTATTTTTCCTTTGCAAGATTGGAAATGTTACAATTATCAAGCTGTGTATCAATATAGCTTCCATGATTCAATCCGAATGTCGACATATATTGGTAACACGACATCGCTTGTTAACAACAATATTTCAAAACATTTTTCAACCTTGTATGCAACGTTTATAGTCAAACATTAAAGATCCTTGAACATTTCAAATGAAGAACCGTAGACCAAATATTAATTAATATTTATTGAATTATAATTGAAACTTAATATTATTTGATTTAATTTTTCATCTAGATATTCCAAATGATAATATATTATATTATATATATATATATATATATATTATATATATAATATATATATATATATATATATATATATATATATATATAATATATATATATATATATATTATATATATATATATATATATATATATATATATATATATATATATATATATATATATATATATATATATATATAATATAAATATATATATATATATATATATATATATATATATATATATATATATATATATATATATATATATATATATATATATATATATATATATATATATATATATATATATATAATTCACTAAATCAAACTCATTCTCATTCTATAAAAGATTCTCTGAGGATGTCTCAAGTATAGCTACGAAGAGCTTAATAATAGATATAATAATAAATATTACCAAAAATTATTTTAATTGAGTTAAACAATATTTAAAATAAATTTTCAGAACTGTGCAAACTAAAATACAAAACATATATGAAATAATAATAATAATAATAATAATAATAATAATAATAATAATAATAATAATAATAATAATAATAATAATAATAATAATAATAATAATAATAATAATGATGATAATAATAATAATATCAAAATATTTTCAACACAACAATAAATATAACTACAACAACAGCAATGTAAAATTAACAATGCTGAAACGACAGTAAGACAACAAAAACAAGAAAAAATTAAAATATAATAATAATAAATGATAAATAATAATATAAAAAAAAAAATTAAAAAATAATTTTTTTTTTTTTTTTTAACAACAATAATATTATTAAAAAATTTGAA
>SEYY01021386.1:150000-152500 GCA_009176605.1 Armadillidium nasatum | reverse complement strand
TTAGGTAATGGAGGGTCCTCTCTTAGAGTTCGTTTCCTTTAAACTCCTTCCGAGGCTTGTGTAATGAGCTCCTATTCCTCCTTTTGCCAATTTTAAAGTTTATATCGAGTTGCGTTTTGTTGATATAAGGATAACTTTCATTTTAAGGCTAGAAATGTGTCGGTGTTTCGTGTGTGTGTTTGTGTATGAGTGTACATGAATATGTGAGGATGATAAATATATGCATATTAGTATTAACTTTTTAAAACATGACACCTCTGGAAGGAAATTCACCTAAAGTATGTAAATATACTTTTATATATATGTTTCTATTGCGTTAATACTATGCAGTGCTATATATATATATATATATATATATATATATATATATATATATATATATATATATATATATATATATATATATATATATATATATATATATATATATATATATATATATATATATATATATATATATATAATATCAAAGATGTTTTTATGGATTCAATTCATTACCTTACCAATATAAAACAACATGCTTTGGTTAAAAAGAAAATTTAAATGATAAAACCAACAGTTCAAGTTCATTTAAAGCCTGAAAATAGATCGTTACCTTAATAAAAGAAAATGAAAAAAAAGAAAAAGAAATATACAAAAATTACAGCAACATTCCCAATTGATAAAATGTTTGAAAATTGGAAAAAAATATGAACATTGTATGTATTTTACTACGAAAAGAAATTGAGAAAACTTGCACGAACTGTAATAATAATAATGATAATAATAATAATAATAATAATAATAATAATAATAATAATAATAATAATAATAATAATAATAATAATAATAATAATAATAATAATAATAATAATAATAATAATAATAATAATAATAATAATAATAATAATAATAATAAATAATAATAATAATAATCATAATATTAAGAAGGAGTTCCCCTTAATGGAAAAGTGTCTTAAAATCTATTGAAACTTGGAGTTTTGTTAATAAACTTTATTAATAAAACTACATGTATTCTTATTACCCTTCAACCAAACAACAGTTTGATTTTATAAATGGCAGGAATGACTATTGAAAATGTCTTCTTTTTTTAGCTATCATTGTTTGATACTGCCTTCTTTCATATTAATGTGCAGATACTGGTTTGGTGGAAATTCAAATACTAATTGTTTTAGAATGGTTCTAGTTGCAACCAATACCCTTGTCAGAAATTTAGGGAACTTGATTAGTAGTAGCAGAAGGATGTGTTTGCAAACATGAATATAAAGCAACTATATATAATATTACGTTGGAACAGATGAAATGTCGGATTTTATGAAGAAGGAATGCAAGTAAAATAAATTGAATTTTTCAACATTTATTTATTCAGAATTTGCTCCATTGGCTTCAAACGCAATTTTTCCAGCGGTATATCGAAGATAAATGCCATTTCTAAAAATTCATTTAGCATTCCACCATACAGTCATTATAAGTTTTCTTTTTTATAGAAGGACTTTTGGGCATTATATTTCCGGTACATTTGCATGTAGCTATTGTTCAGCCCGATAGGTGTTGTCATATTGTATCCATATTTCATTACAAGTGATCAGTAGGTGCAAAAAGGGATCACTGCCGTTTCGATTAAGCAGTGATGTCGAAATTTGTAGGAGTGGCAATTTCTGATTTTCTTTCTGTCAACTCATGATATCCATATGTCAATATTTTTCACTATCCCAATGATTTCAAGATGACGGGAAATAGTCATTTGAGAAACATTAGAGTCTATACAAATATATATATATACAAATATAAATAAACATAAAATAGTCTTTCAAGAACAGATACTCTCTGACGTCATAGCTGAAAGCTAAGAAATTTTTTCATTTTTTTTAAAGAAGTTAACGGAGACTTTGAGAATATCCGGTATATTACCTACGAAATAAATTAAGTATAAAGTCTTGAAGATTTTTTTAAATAGTCGCTTCACATAATTTCATCTTCAAAAGTTTAAAATAAGAAATTTAAACAAAAAAAAAATGAAATTTAAAAAAAAAAAAAAAAAGGAAATTTGAAAGAGCTCAGAGACAAACGTTATCGCCAGAAGGGAGGAAAATAATATTTAAAAACAAAAGCTCTGGAAGCGAAAATTCCTGTGAGACGAAGTGACTTCTCTATTTCAGAATTTTAAAAACGAAAATGTTGCCAAAGCAAAAGAGTCAAAAAATATATAGCGATATATATATATATATATATATATATATATATATATATATATATATATATATATATATATATATATATATATATATATATATATATATATATATATATATATATATATATATATATATATATATATATATGTATATATATATATATATATATATATATATATATATATATATATATATATATATATATATATATATATATATATATATATATATATATATATATATATATATATATATATATATATATATATATATATATATATATATATATATATATATATATATAT
>SEYY01021386.1:140000-142500 GCA_009176605.1 Armadillidium nasatum | reverse complement strand
AAAACTTGTCAGTCAGAATTAAAAATCATTCGAAGTTTAGGAAATAAAAATAACGATATTCTTAATTGATGTAAAAATGATTCCCATCAATCGCCTTAAGTTATAGCATTTCTTTATAGAATTTTAATAAACTTTTTTTTTTTTTTTTTTTTTTTTTTTTTTTTTTGAGTGCTTTAAAAACGATTTCTCTTCCACCATTTGATGAAAAGCCTTAAACGAGAGATTAAATACTCTATATATTTTATTTTCCTCATTAATTATAATCTAAAAACGAAGAAAATGTATGTGGAGAAATATCGATAGTAAAGAAAATAGAAAAGTTCAAGTCAAAGTTATTTGAAAGTAATTTTTAGAAATATTTTTTCAATCTCTTAAAACATAAAAGGAAAAAAAAAATTTTTTATACATTTTTTATTTTATTTGGAAAATTTAAATGAAAAACTTATTTTTAAGCTTCATTTTTATTAGTATTTAATTCTTTCAATTTTCAAATATACGAGTATTTATTTTGTATATTGAAAGTAGGTTATATATATATATATATATATATATATATATATATATATATATATATATATATATATATATATATATATATATATATATATATATATATATATATATATATATATATATATATATATAAACCGCCCATATAAGTTATTTCAACACATAATACGCATGTAAAAGAGAATACATTTGTAAAGTCATATTTACCTGTACAAATTAGATTTGAAGAAGAACGTTCTCAGTCCAATATTTCAAAATCACAAAATAAAAGAAAAAGATTTAAGAAGAAAACTAAATTTTCACTCAGCTTCAGATACAATTTCCTTCTCCATTTAAAGATGAAATTTAAAAGGAAATTGCATAATGCTTCATAAATCTTTTCGAAATTGTAGAACAGGAAAAAAAAAATAAAAAAATTTTCTCTGTATGTTGAAAAGGCGTAGAATGCGTAGTAGGTTGTTGGATCGATATCTGGAGTGAAGAGATTGAGATTTCAAACCTTTCCTAACCTGAATTAGTACTAACAATATGTAATGTTGTAAAATTAATAAAATAAACGTTTCTCCATATTACTTCACAATAGTCTTAGTAATTCAAGAAAGATTTCTAGGAAATTTGTTTGGTTAAATTAATATTTTATTTTGAATAAATTAGTAAATATTTTCATATTATTTTATAAGGAAAATGAAAATCTTGTAAATAACGCAGAATGAAAATGTAAAAAGCCTTTATTTTCCTTTTTATTATTATTATTATTATTATTATTATTATTATTATTATTATTATTATTATTATTATTATTATTATTATTATTATTATTATTATATTATTATTATTATTATTATTATTATTATTATTATTATTATTTTTATTATTATTATTATTATTATTATTATTATATATTATTATTATTATTATTATTATTATTATTATTATTATTATTATTATTATTATTATTATTATTATTATTATTACTGTTATTATTATCATTTTCATTAAAATTATTATTATTATTTGTAATAGTAGTAGTTGCAAAAATATTATTATTATTATTATTATCATTATTATTAATATTTTTATTCAATATTATGATTAATATTATCACTTATTATTATTATAATTATTATCGTGATTACTCAGTTTTCACCAATTTCATAATTAATACTTAAATAAATAATAGTTAAAACTATGATACTTAAAAATAATTCACCTTTACTCATAATTGTTAACGCTAAACACATGCACGTATTTTTGTTAAGACTCAAATAACGAGATATTTTTTTCACCATAATAGAATCTCTTGTGTAAAGGTTAGCACGTAGTGGACCATTAATTCTTATTATTATATATATATATATATATATATATATATATATATATATATATATATATATATATATATATATATATATATATATATATATATATATATATATATATATATATATTACAGAAACGACAATTTTTATTTACATAATTGAATATAAAAAAGTTTATCCGAAAATAAAGAATAATGATATTACCATCCTTAAATGACGATTCAATGAATTAATTGTTACATTACAAACCTGTGTTCTTCCTCTTTACTTTTTTTCGTCGGGATTCTGAAGTTTAGTCTATTTACTACTACTACTACTACTACTACTAATAATAATAATAATAATAATAATAATAATAATAATAATAATAATAATAATAAAATTAATAAAATAATAATAATAATAATAATAATAATAATAATAATAATAATAATAATAATAAAAAATAATAAAATAATAATAATAATATTAAAAAAATTTAAAAAATTTAAAATTTACAGTTTTTTTTTTTTTTTAAATTTTTAAGGCCGTAAATCGCTGAGACTAAATCGTCTGATATTAATATTATGCTTTACGATATAAAATATATTTAAGGTGACGTCCAACCGAGGATCCCCAAGCTTTGGTGGTGAAAAATTTCATCCACTTTATTTTTATTTTTTTAATGGGGA
>SEYY01021386.1:122500-125000 GCA_009176605.1 Armadillidium nasatum | reverse complement strand
TTACATTTACCATCCTGGAATATATATATATATATAAATATATATATATATATATATATATATATATATATATATATATATATATATATATATATATATATATATATATATATATATATATATATATATATATATATTAGAAATTTGTTTCCATTTTCTTTTTTGCATTTTTTTTTTTTCATTTTCTTCTTTTTCACTTTATATTTCGTTTTTACATAATTTAATTCTAAATTTATTTTGAATTTTAATTTTAGAAATTTCGAAATGAACATTTGAAAAATATTAAACTTTTTGTTTCAAAGAAAATTAACAAAGATATTAACATAGCGAGATGAATTCTTTTCTTAATTAAGTGGTTGTTACTTTGAAAAATTAATGATTACTCACGTTGAATTTCATAATTATTAAATATTAGCGGTTAGAGTAATACTAGAAAGGGGAGATTGTGCGATATATATATATATATATATATATATATATATATATATATATATATATTATATATATATATATATATATATATATATATATATATATATATATAATATATATATATATATATATATATATATATATATATATATATATATATATATATTAATATGATATATATATATATATATATATATATATATATATATATATATATAATATATATATATATATATATATATATATATATATATATATATATATATATATATATATATATATATATATATATATATATATATATATATATATATATATATATATATATATATATATATATATATATAATATATATATATATATATATATATATATATATATATATATATATATATATATATATATATATATATATATATATATTATATATATTATATATTAACTTTGCATCATAAACGATTCAATTTATATTTAATAAAGTGTTATGCTCTTACATAAAACCGTCTTTTCTCTCTTCATATAAGCCTAATGATGTTGTTATCATGTCGCAATGAGCAAATTAATGTCATCAGAATAAAGGATCCTAAAAATTTATTGTTATTCTTCAACTACCTTAGATTATTATTATCATTATTATTATTATTATTATTATTATTATATTATTATTATTCATTTATTATTATTATTATTATTATTACTTATAATTATCATCATTATTATTATTATTATTATTATTATTATTATTATTATTATTATTATTATTATTATTATTTTTATTATTATTATTATTGTTATTGTTATTATTATTATTATTATTATTATTATTATTATTATTATTATTATTATTACTTTTAATACAATTATTGTTTTTGTTATTGTTGTTATAAATATTGTTGTTGCTGTCGTCATTATTATTATTATTATTATTATTATTATTATTATTATTATTATTATTATTATTTTATAATAATTATAGCTGTCATATTAATTATTAGCATTATTATTTTGAATATAAATCAAGTAATATTTTATAATTCCACTTTATGAATTATTAGTTATGCTTAGGAGACCCTTCATGAAAAAGAACATAATTGAAATCGAAAGTAGATAAAGAATGACAACCAAATCAATACCGTAATTGAGAGGTAATTCATACAAGCAATGATTACGTGAACTTGACACACATTCTTTAAAGACAGGAAGATTGAGAGGAAAATTATCAGACGTTTTCAAAATACTTAATAAGTTTGACAACGTTGAACTTCGACTATTTTTTTAGATTCGATTTTATTGACGAAACACGCAACACTTAATAATGGACACAAGCTCTCTTATAAAAGATTTCAAGCCTTCGTTGTAAAGAATTTCTTTAAGTACAACATAACTGAAAAGTGGAAAAATCTTTCTTTTGAAATGATAAACTTCGACAATATTGAATTAGTCCAGAAAAAGAAATTAGATAAACATTTTGAGGAAATTCTTTTTGAACATGTAATAAAATTCTACTTTTACCTTATTCGAGCACTTGTATTAGCTAATTAGGAATAGTTAAATCAATTAAGAAATTTTAAATATATGAATAAAAAAAAATATCTGACTTAAAACTTACAATGGTTTCGTCGTTAACGATTTAGAAAGGATTCTTTTTAAGGATCTTTTCTCCTCCTTCACAGTAAATAAGAAAAAATCCACATAAACATTAAAAGAACTTTTTGCAACTTTCTGTTCGGTTTTGAACGGATCTTCTCAATGAAAGGTAACTCATCCTTTTCGTTAAATATCAAATAATTATCAACAACACTTGTTTGGCTCATAATAAAGTCCGCATTTACTGTAAAGATCGTTTTAAAGATAGCCTCATCAATCGCATTCAAATATTAAATTAATATAAAAAATATAAAATAAATATATAATATAATATATATATATATATATATATATATATATATATATAATATATATATATATATATATATATATATATATATATATATATATATATATATATATATATATATATATATATATATATATATATATATATATATATATATATATATATATATAT
>SEYY01021386.1:107500-110000 GCA_009176605.1 Armadillidium nasatum | reverse complement strand
TATCAATGCTACAAATACATTTATGTATTTATTTGTGCGTGTGCATCTATTTGGATATGTGTTTATTTATGTATCCATGTATGTGTTATATATATATATATATATATATATGAATATATATATATATATATATATATATATATATATATATATATATATATATATATATATATATATATATATATATATATATATATATATATATATATATATATATATATATATATATATATATATATATATATATATATATATATATATATATATATATATATATATATATATATATATATATATATATATATATATATATATATATATATATATATATATATATATATATATATATATATATATATATATATATATATATATATATATATATATATATACATTCTAAAGTAAGTTAAAAACTTTATTTATTAGAAAAGTTGAAGTTGCTGAAATTTCTTTGGTTATGATCGGATTTTTCTTTATTTAATCTCTTTGGTTAAATTTGGCACGAAAATTATATAAAGAAAAGAAAACAAGAGGAAAAAAAAAAGTTTTGGAAATAAATCCATTCCATCTTGTTTCAGTTGATTGTTCACTAATTCGTATGCTCAGAGACTTATATATATATATATATATATATATATATATATATATATATATATATATATATATATATATATATATATATATATATATATATATATATATATATATATATATATATATATATATCAAAACATCACAGACCATCCCCAGAATGAATCACCTCTTGCAGGCAGTCATTCCCGAAGGTTTCGTTGATCAAACGAAGCACCTAACGAGGAGATTCTCTTCATATAAGCAGAATTTTTGTCCGTCGGACCAAATTACACGTTTAAAGTCAATAATGGTCCAATGCTCATGTGGCTTCTCACATTGTAATAGTGCAACCTTCTTCACAGCTGCTAGAAAAGGCCCCATTGTTTTCTACTCTGGTTCATATATTCGTCCTATCCAGCTTCCTGCGTTAATATGTAGCAGCAATTACTGCCTGGATGCGAAACGATTGTGTTTCACAAGTCCTGAAATTCACCGGCGATTTCTGTCTTTCAGTATCGATGTGAGGTTACAATTTTTTTAGGAATTTGCTGCTGACATAGTTTGTTGCCACTGTCGATACACTCGCATGTCCTTAGGCTTTGACACATCGGCAAATTCCGCAATTTTGGCAAGAGTGTGTTCTCTAGCGCACACAAAGGAGATCATGCCATTCTGTCATTTACTCACATCTGCTTTGGGATCTATATAACACACGTCACGCGTCAGTGACGCGTTCCACATGCATTTATTTTCAGCTATACTCTAGTTTCGAAATCTGCGTTAAACTTATGCTTCAACCACCTTAAATTCGCCAAGTGACTACTTTTTGTCCGATAAGCTTTTATGTATATATATATCGTCGATGCAAATGCAAACTATTCAATGTGAAAAATTATGTTTTTCAATTCCGATCTCAAAGGTTTTCTTTTCAGAAATGATGCTCATGGTGGCCATGTCTTGAACCTGAATTTCCTTTACAAACTAAATAAATAGAAATTTCAATGTATCGAAAACGCATAGTTTGTTTTTTTCCTACGGCTACGTATCGAATACATAGGTTAAATATCTTTAAAAAAACAAATATCAACCTTCAAACGTTCATAAAAGCACCTTTGAGAGTAATAACGAAATCTTCATTGTTGTATAATATATATATATATATATATATATATATATATAATTATATATATATATATATATATATATATATATATATATATATATATATATATATATATATATATATATATATATATATATATATATATATATATATTATATATATATATATATATATAATATATATATATATATATATATATATATATATATATATATATATATATATATATATATATATATATATATATATATATATATATATATATATATATATATATATATATATATATATATATATATATATTATATATATATATATATATATATATAATATATATATATATATATATATATAATAGCAACGCATTGTAGTTCCATATGAAAAGATTCTAATGTTATATATGCATACAAGTGTGCATTGCAATTAATGTTACTCACATTTTCTTTTTATTTCATAAAAAATAAGAATGAATTTAAAAACCTCCAAATTATTGCTATAATTTAACGATTCTAAAGTTCATTCAAGGTTTAAATGGAGATTTAAAACTCAATAAATACTTTATGAAACCAGAATATTAGTTCAAGAATCTCTTTTAATGTTCAAGTTTGCAATACTTTAGATTCATAAAATGGAGAAATGAAATCTTTGAATGACTTCTAAATTTAGTAATTTTTACATATTTCATAAAAGAGAATGTTGAAAGAAGCATTTAATGTTTATTTCAGCTTTGGTTTCATTACGTAGAGCTTTAAAGCGTTATTAGACCTTCAACTTATGCAATAAAGCTTAGATGCAGAAATGATT
>SEYY01021386.1:92500-95000 GCA_009176605.1 Armadillidium nasatum | reverse complement strand
TGAACTTTTTATTAAAAAAAAAAAAAAAAAAAAAAATATATAAAAATAATCGTGTGTAATAGATACGATAAAGAAAGAAAGGGAAGCTTCTTAATTTATTATCATATTTATACAAAAATCTTTCCTTGAAACAATTTGACAGTTAATTGAGAAGTAAATAGCTGAGATGCTTTTTTCTCTTTTAATTCTTCCGGAGTGGTAATTTCTTTTGTAACTTTACTCATCTCAATATTAAGATATATATTTTCTTTGTCGTTCGGTTTATTAACATGTATTTTATTTAAAATTTCTTACCTTTATTATATTGTGATTTTGAAGCATTGGAGTCTAAGTTAAGTTCTTTTCATATCACTTACCTATAGAAAGTATATATATATATATATATATATATATATATATATATATATATATATATATATATATATATATATATATTTATATATATATATATATATATATATATATATATATATATATATATATATATATATATATATATATATATATATATATATATATATATATATATATATATATATATATATATATATATATATATATATATATATATATATATATATATATATATATATATATATATATATATATATATATATATATATATATATATATATATATATATATATATATATATATATATATATATATATATATATATATATATATATATATATATATATATATATATATATATATATATATATATATATATATATATATATATATATATATATATATATATATATATATATATATATATATATATATATATATATATATATATATATATATATATATATATATATATATATATATATATATATATATATATATATATATATATATATATATATATATATATATATATATATATATATATATATATATATATATATATATATATATATATATATATATATATATATATATATATATATATATATATATATATATATATATATATATATATATATATATATATATATATATATATATATATATATATATATATATATATATATATATATATATATATATATATATATATATATATATATATATATATATATATATATATATATATATATATATATATATATATATATATATATATATATATATATATATATATATATATATATATATAATATATATATATATATATATATATAGTAGGTGACGAATTTTGGAGGTAATGCCTGTTCCAGTGCCAGGTGGCACTGAAGGTAAACGAGGGGATACTGGTCACACTCTACGTACCCTGTCTTTTCATAGCATTCCAAGCTTTACATTTCATTACTTTTATATTTGCACTTTGGTACTACAGAATAATATTTTTATTTTTCATAAATTACGAAGCAATAAAACATAATTATAATATTTTAAGATATACGAAAATTGGTGTGGATCGAATTGCCTCACCCTAAAAAGCTGTTTCAACTCGGTCTACATTACATATGACGTTATAACCATTTCTCATCTACTATATAGACATTTATAATTATACTAATTCTAGTAAAAAAGTATAATGATAAATCTAAAAAAAGAAAAATAAAAAAAAATTTATTTTGAAAAAAAATTAAAATTAAAAGCCCTTAACCCTTAGCATTTTAAGTATCTCAAACTGTGGACAGAATTATAATTTACAGTATATATATATATATATATATATATATATATATATATATATATATATATATATATATATATATATATATATATATATATATATATATATATATATATATATATATATATATATATATATATATATATATATATATATATATATATATATATATATATATATATATTATATATAATATATATATATATATATATATATATATATATATATTATATATATGTATGCAACAAATCTTTATAAAATACATTAAAAGAAAGTTATTGTATAAAATTAATTCCAAATCAAATTTCCGTAATAAAAAAAAAGAAAGAAAAGAAAAAAAAGAGATTAAAAAAATAATATTAATCCAAAATTTTTGATTGAAGCTTTTAAATCATTTTTTTAAAACTGAAATTTGCTACAAGTTAATTCGTCAAACAAACAATTTTTTTTTTCAACCATTAAATCCCGAGATTAAGTCAATATTAAAAGCTGTTTAATAATAGCCTGAAAACGTATTCGTTCGTCTCAATTTGTTGAAGGGCTACGACAAAGTTCCATCAAAGGAAGACAAAAGCAAATATTATCCTATTATGTTTCAAATATAAAGGAAAAAAAAAAGATATTAGGGAAGATTAAAACAATGATTAAAGGAGAGAAGAAAAAAGGTATCTGGGAAAGAAAAAGTTTTAAACGATCTTTAAGACATGCAAAGGAAACATTAGAAGAAAAGTGAATAAATGGAAAATATATGAAAATCTTATAAAAATGAAAAATTAAAATAAAAAATAAAAATAAAAATATTATTTTATTGTTCAGTGATCTGTTTATTTTATATTTTTAAAATATTTT